>CAJHQP010001156.1:0-128406 GCA_905132765.1 Moricandia arvensis | reverse complement strand
TTTTCTATTAGGTTTAGGGATTTCATGAACTTAATGTCAAACTGATAATCAATGATTGTTAGGGTTATTTACTGATCTCTACACCAGGGTGGCTTGTAATACTAGGATCTAGAGTAGCTAAACAGAACCTAGGTTCATAGGAAAATTGAGAGGCATGAGAGTGCAATCAAACAGAACATGAAACCTATGGATTAGATACCTATTCCAAGCGAGAGATGGTATAGGATTTAATTGAACATTATCGAATCTTGTCTACTGCTTGTTTGATTCATCGAATTCCCTGGGAGAGATGGAACTAGTTTTCAGCGAGAGTTGGATCTTTATTAGAGTTAGGCATCATATAGTTCATCGCAGTGAGAGTTGAATAACTTACTCTTAGTGTAGGTTTAGGTTTGATTTTTTTAGGTACTTCGGAACAGTAAGTAAACAATAGAATAGTAGGAATCTAGACTAAAGATAGAATTTTATTGATTATATGACCAGGAAATACAACGATTTTATGTATAAACCCTATCTCTAGCCGCCTACCTCTATTCTCTTAGTATTTAGTAGTTTATCCCTTATAATAGGGTTGGACTCCCATTTTATAACTGGCTGCAATGGGCTCATATTGTTTAGTTTTATGGGACAACGTCAGTGTTATCAATTGGAGGAAGCTTCTCGTATCCGGATTTTACCGTTGGGGAGAGGGAAAGATTATATTATTTTGAGATACCATATGTTCTCGACGGCTTTCCCGAGGCACACAAGGGCTCTCTTGAGGCCATTAAATATCGACTCTTGTAAGATTTCGGATCCTCTACTTTCCGTATTTTTCTCATCTAGATCCTCTGGTGTTTCCTATTTGCGGCGTTAGTTTCGTTAAATCTTCACCAGATTTCGCAAGGTATCTTCACCAAATACTTTCCTTCTGATTTTCTAGGGTTCTTGTCGCGTCTTTTCCCCTTGATTTTTCCTTAGACTTCTCCAGGTGTTTTGATTCCCGGTAACAGTCTTATAGGATGGGAGATAGATCTTGCTATTTTTATGTTTCTCATCTATTGGCAGTAGGGTTATTGGGCCTTTGAAATCCGAAAATTCCCTTGATAGATTCATTGATTTGATGACATAGGTTGAAAGCGCTAGAACGATCGATGTGTCAGCGGATCTTAAGAAGATAAGGCCCGTCTCAAATATCAGAGAGAAAAAGATTTAGGAGTCGAGGAAAAGATATTCCCTTTTCGACGACATCGTTATCCGGGCTCGTGGCCCTCTAGATCAAGTTTCAGATTTTGGAGCAGATAAGGTTCCGGTTTACGAAGCCTTTTTGAATCTGTTTTCCGAGATCGATTTCACTCCTTGGTAGAAAAGATATCAAAGCTGTTCAACATATCCCCTGGTCATCTCAATCCGCCACCTTGGAGAAGTCTGATAGCGATTCAGAACATTGGCGACCTCGAGAGTTTTCTCCTATTTCTTGGCCCCTTTGAACAGTAGAGAGGGCAGGTTTTACCTTCACTCTCAAAACAGTAATGGCCTGGTCCAAGAAATACGGAAGAAAGAGAGGAAGCACCATCTAATGTAAGATAAAGACTGGACTGGCAATTTTGCTTTTTGATCTTCCCGGTTTTTCAACCTTTTGACATTTTGCTGGTAAGCATACGAGTCTAGTAGCGATTTTCTTGTCCCCTTTTGCGTATGAGTTATGACTGATCTTTTCGTGTTTTGCAGAGGTCTCTCATCCGTCTTCGTCTTCAGGGAGGAAAAATATTGAGAGGGTTTGGAGGCTTCCTATCGAGCAGCCTCAAATTCCTTTTCTAGTAAGTAAGGAGGTTCTGGATCGTTGCAGCATTTGGGATAATTTGATTCAGATTCTTATGTCTCAGGGCATCATGACTAATTTTTTTCTAACACAGATCGTCTTCAGGTAATATATATGGGTTCACAGGAGATGAAGCATTGGCGACGTACCAGAGAGCTTTGGAGGCAATTTCAGCGAAAAAGGCAGCCTCGAAGCACACTGCCCCTGCCGATAATGACTGATATACTATGGATTTTACTAGTTTTCACCAATAGTATATGTACTTTTAAGAGTATACTATCATATTTGGAATCTGTTTTATAGTATTTCCAGGTTCAAGTACGATTTGAAGAATTTTGGAGATTATGGAGCTATTTGAAGTGCAGAACCGCAAAGACGCATCAGAAGTTTATCTATGGAAGAATACTTTCCCAAGATGAGATTTAGATCATATTTTTACACAAGATAAATCTTTGAGTTAGATTTCCAATGCCACCGGTTTGAGATCAATCAGGATCCTAAAGCCAAATTTATGTACATTTTACTGAAGAGTGGTCTATTTGCCTCGCAAGAGAAAGCTACCGAGATTCAGAAGGAGTGTCCATCGACACCACTTCCTTGGTGTCATTCAAAACTGATGCCAGAAGATGGTTTGAGTCTATTTCAAGACCAACTAAGGTCCAAAAGTCACCACAAGTTACTAGAATGCCCATGGCTGACTTTATACCTAGTTTTTATAGTTTTCTAACCCATTGTTGACGTGCTTTCTACACTTTATTTTATTCATTGTTTTAGGTGTGGAAAGAAGATCAATTATCTTTCAGAGATTGATTGGAATTCCTTTGGTTTTGTTATAGATTTATATATTATTTAATCATACTATAATTTGTGTTATTGCTTCCATGTCTGAGTAATCATCTTGTTAGATTTAGAGATTTCATGAGCTTAATGTCAAAGTGATAATTGATTAGGATTGCTAGGGTTGCTTACTGATTCTACACCAGGGTTACTTTTAATACTAGGATATAGAGTAGTTGGAAGAGAACGAGAGTGTGAATGATTATTTGAACATAAAATCATATGAAAATTGAGAGGCACATTTGATACCTAGGCACATACGAGAGTTAGAATAGGATTTAGTTGACATTATTTATCTGCACGTTAATGCTTGTCTAAATAATTGTAAATCAACACTCAACCATTGGTATCAATCGACACTCTTCTTTAATTCAAATACAAAAGTTGGAATCATAGGATTTAGACATATGATTAGTAATTGCATGTGAGAGCTGGATTACCTGCTTATTGAATTCGAGTTCTAGAATTAAAATATAAAACCCTTAGCATCCTTGATTGTAGTTTTGAGTCTCTTGATTGTTAAATCCCTAGATATAATGTTTCTCCTTATTGCTTACAAACCGTTTTATTACTTACTCTTTACTGTTTTTTATTGTTTTCCTAGCTTGATCTGAAACTCAAGTTTATTGTGGGAAACACTGAGTCTCTGTGGATTCGATCCTCAAGTACTACATCGAATCTTGAAGGTTTAAGCATACCAAATTTTACGTTGTTTTCAGGGTCTCTGATCACCATTAGACTAGGTGTAGGATTTCGACTTGGTTTTTCTTTTTGGTTCACTAATTTTTATTTTATTTTCTTGTGTTTCAGGTACATGCACCCGAGTACGAGAATCAACAAGGGAAAAGAGCTCTTGGAATTTTCAAACAGGATCTAGCTGATTTAGAACATGCGATCCGTAAGTCTAAAAGGCGAGTGTCGAGTGACACACTCCAAGCAAAAGCGATCGACACTCACTTCTAGTGTTGAGAGACACCCATATAGCATCAAACGACACTGCACGCTGCAAGAAAAAGATGCATGCAGCACTTGTGTTGATTCAAGATGACAATGGAGACCTGCATGACCCCGAGGGTCATTTGTGTAATGAAGCGGGTCAGAAGATATATGCAGGGGCGTTGCAATCCCTGAACCATTTTCTGCTACTGAGGATGATAATGTTCTTCGACAGAGAACGTTAGCAGAATTGATCAGGCTTTGTCAGTTCTATGCTAACAGGTATGCGATTCAACTTCCAGCAATCCTGAGGGTTGATATAAAACCAGCATACTTATCCTATGTGGGTCAGCACCCTTTTCATGGGCTTCCTCATGAAGATCCCATGGGCCATACTGAAACACTCAAGATTTTTGTATGTAGCATCCAGGACCGTGAAGGAACTGAAGACTATCTCCTCTACAAGTTTTTCAAATTCTCTCTTTCTGGAAATGTGGTTGATTGGAAGAAGCTCCTATCACCAGGACCTCTCACTACATGGAATGATGTCAAGACTGCTTTTCTGACTGAATTCTTTGATGATGGAAGGGCTGAAAAGATGAGGAATAAAATTTGGACATTCTCTCAAGGACCTATTAAATCATTCAGAAGCTCTTGGGATAGGTTTATGAAGTACCAAAAGGACTATCCTCATCATGGTTTCACGGAGGTTCAGCTGTTGCGAATCTTCTGCAGGGGTATTGATTTGTGATATGATATAATGCTGGATCATGCAAGCGAAGGAAACTTCGAGACCATGACTCCAGAGGAAGCTAACATACTAATTGAGAAATTGGTGTCTACCAAAAGTAGCAAGAATATGGATATGCACAGAATTAAATCGGCTGTAATGGTTGATGACAAAATCGTTGAGGTCAAGGCCGAAATTGGTTTTGTACATGAATTCTCGATGGTGGAACAAGCTTCAGAAAAGGATGACAATCGCATCAACGAAAATGATCTACAGAGCCATATTCAGAGGATGGAATGTACCATTGAACAAGTCCTAGAAATTCAGCAGAAGATGAGTGCATAAACTACAAGAAATATGGGTATTGGTAGAAGTTCTCGGTAGCATGAATTCACAAACTGCAACTAAAAGTACCAAAGTCGGATCCTAACTCTACTTGAATTTGAGGTTGGATTTTATCCACAAAGAGCTTAATGGAAAATTTGAAGCATTGGACACTCGTTTCATTAGGCTAGACATCCAAATTTTCAGACTGCAGAAGTTGAGAAGAAGCAAGAAGCTCTCCTTAAAAGCAATGCTGAGGAAAGCAAGAGGCACCAGGTTGATGCCATCTTAGATGATGATTTCAGGGAAGTGGTCGAGAAAGAAAATCTCCAGGAAAGGGACTCTCAAGTCGAAAGTTCTATGTATGTTGTAGCTCGTACTGGTGCCGATAGACACCATCAGCTAAGCATCGATCTACACCCCTTGAAGAGTTTGTAGGATCCTGTGAGACGGTGAGAATCGAGCGACATTCAGAGTTCACTGATCAACACCCTTTTGCCCCTATGCTATACCGTGTTGAGACGAGCATCGATCGACACCTTACTACTGTCGTCGTTCGACACCTACCGGTGATTTACGGAGTTCGATTATCAAGTATTGATGCACACATCTTGACTGAAAATCGATACCCATCTCAGACATCAACAAATCCCACACTGAACACCAATCAGCAACCTACAGATGCACAAGAAAAAGAGAAATCGAACCACAGGCGAAACCTCTTTCGTTGAGGGTGTCGATCGACTACACACACCTAGTGTCGATTGACACCATATGGAAGAACATGAATCTGTCATGGATTAGAAGGCAACAAAAGAAAAAAGTCCAGAGAAAAGAGTGAAATCTGGGAAACCCTATGTTCCAAACACTTCAAGAGAGAAGCTGGCAAAGCTGAACTTGATAAATTTCATGAGTGTAGAGGGTTCCTAAGAATATGTCACTCGAGGATGCCTATCATCAGTACATATTGGGTAATCTCTTAAAAGAAAGCAGATAGAAATATAAGGACATTAAGCTGCTGTTCAAAAAGGCCAGCCATAAACCCAACAAGACACTGAAGAAGGAACAAGATCCTGGGAAGTTTATGATTCCCTGCTGTATACATGACTCCGATTTTCCTTACTCCCTCTGCGATACTGCAGCCAGCATCATGGTCAAAGAGACTGCTCAGTTTTAGGATTATAGGCGGAACCTTCTCAAGATAGTTTCACCTTCGTGGATAACTCCAAGGCAGACTCAGCTGGCATGATCAAGAATGTTAAAGTAGAGATAGGGAATGTATTGTCCCTGTGGACTTTCATGTCATGGAGATCAAATCTGGTTGGAAATGTTCTCCTCTCTTTAGAATAGGCTTCATGGCTACAATGGGAGCAGTCTGTGATCTAAAGAAGCATAAGATATGTCTAACAAATGTTTACGAAACAGTCTTCTACGATCATGTGGAGAAGAATACAAGTGAGGAGTTTATATCATGCATAGAGCTGTCTGAAGATCCGAAACCTACAGCTGATTTAAATCGCGAGACTGCAGAACCAACATCAGCGTCGATCGACACTCGCCATCAGTAGCGATCAACACCCTCCAAATTTTTGTACAACCCAGAACTGAAAATCCCAAGTGGGGGAAGATCTAGATAGAAGAAAAAGAAAAAGGAGGAATATGCAGATTCTTTGTCAGTGGATCCTTCGCAATGTGAGTATAGACTGTGCTGCAAAAGAGGTTTACAGCCTTTACCAAGGTTAGAAGTGCTATGTGATCAATATCTGAGAGACAGAGGGGAATCTTCTGCAAAAGCTTTTGTCAACATCATCAACAAAATAAGGAAGAGAGACACATACACTTGTTTGGTAGAAAGTTCTCATTCTCATCCGGACTGAATCAAATCTACATAAGACAAGCTAATGACTGAAAATAAACGTTGAATGGGAGGCAATCCACTTTTAGGTAAGTATTAAATTTGTTTTATTTTTTATTTTTTTACTAATTTTCGGATTTATTTTATTTCAGGTGTTAAGAAAATGAACAATGCCAGTGTTGTCAACTGATACTGTGGCATAAGCATTGTTCATCGGAAAAAATAAAAAAAAAAGATCCAAGGAAGATGAGTTGATATATCAGCATTGATCGACAACCGGCCGGTTTCGGTCGACATTACATCACAAGAATTGATCGCCACTTAACTCGGTTGATCGACACTCATATTAGAAGCCAGGTCTACTTGTTCGTCCTTGTTAAATTTTTATCAGTGTTATTTATTTCCTTGCCAATATCGGATTGTATAACACTAGGGACAATGTTTTTAAGTTTGGGTTAGGTAGTTTTGATATTGTGTTTTATTTTAAGAATTAGTTATATTAGTTTTATTGAGTTTTATAGAGTCAACAAGGGGATAATGATCTTTTCAGTTTTTACTCTCTCTTTCTCTAGAACCATTCTTAGATTTACTGACTGCAGAGTGTACTAGAGATACCAAAGTGGATCACCTACCAGTTATATCAATACTTGCTAAGAATGTTTGAAGGAACTGGAGGTGACCTGCAACCTAATCTGCTTGTCTTGGGGCTTGCTATACATTAGATCTGATTCCTCCTGTCTGCAAGTCTTGAACGTAAAAGTCTATGTATTTCCGGTTTCCTTTTCTCTCTCTCTCTCTCTCTCTCTCTCTATCTATCTCTCTCTCTCTCTCTCTCTCTTTGGCATCTAGAAATAAAAAGATTGAGATGATTTCCTGAAAGATGCAGAGGGTAGGAAACTTTCCTATGACCATGTTATTCTAATTCATGAAGGAATGATTACACACTATGGAAGCGAGAGGTAGGTACATTACCGATGACCCCATTATTCGCTTACACATTGACAAATAAAAGAAAAAACTATGAACAAGACGGACTGCATCTGCGTCATTGATTCATTGGATTTACAAAAAAAAGAAAAAGAGTGTGAATTATTATTTGAACATAGAATCATAGGACAATTGAGAGGCACGAGAGTACAATCAATTAACGGAACCCGAACCCCGCTGGATTAGATACCTAGTCATACGAGATTGGTATAGGATTTAGTTGAACATATTGATCTACACGTCAATTCTTGTGTAAAGAAATATCGATCGACACTCACCCATTGGTATCGATCAACACTTTTCCTGAATTCAAATACGAGAGTTGGAGTCACAAGACTTAGACAACTGATTAGTAATTGCATGCGAGAGCTTGGTTACCCGCTTATTGAATTTGAGTTCTAGAATTGAACCAATAAAACCTTTAGCATCCTTCATTGTATTTTCGAGTCTCTTGATTAATAAATCCCAAGATCTAGCATTTCTTCTTATTGCTTACATACTGTTTTATCAGTTACTGCTTTGTTTACTATTTTTATATTGTTTGCCTAGCTTGATCTGAAACTAAGTCTATTGGGCATCATCATCATTGATATGCTCAAATTAACTGTCAAGCTACTCTCTCAAATAAGAGGTTAGATGTAGTACTTTAGAAGAGCATAGCTGGTGATAAACTTAAGGCTTCAATCAATTTGGCTCGTCCAACTTCCGGGAAGAAGAAATCAAAAGCTTTAGACGCTAAAATCTCTCCACGATCTTTAGATGCTCATGTTAAGGTTCTCGCTAATCTTAGTACCAAGGTTTTTCCATCCACTCCAGCCGCTATACCTGAAGGTGGTCCTTCTAATGTCATCCACTCTCTTCAGGACGACTTACCCTAGGTACTATTATTTTCCACTTGATGCCTACTCTCTTTGTCCATTATTAACTTCAGGGTTTGTTTTCTATGAAGTCTTGGTTGTACCAAGTCTTGGTTGTACCATTTTGGGGAGAAAAGTGTTGATCGTGCAGCTGACAAGGATGATATAGAGATTTATCTTCTCAGATGCGGGAGGAGAAGGAGAAAAACCTCTCTAAGGGAAAATAGATTAGGGCCCTCCAACTTAAGGTGGAGAATCAAAAGGAGGCAGGGATGCTGGCGGAATTAGAAAAAATGAAAGCTGAAAAGCCATCGAGAGGATTGGGTTAGTCTCAAGGTGGCCAAGGAAACTTCTTTCGATGAGATGACCATGGTGGTGAACGGTTCTAGGGTCGTGGATTGCAGGAGTTTGATGAGAGAATTGCTCAATTAGTAGACTTATAGTTGGAGCCCAGTGGCAGAATTGGAGAACTGCAAGACTGTGAAGACGCCTGAGGCTAGCCTAGGAATCTTCTCCTTCCTTCTTTTGAGGATAAGCCAGAGAACCGAGGGAACGAAACTGATGATGAGACTCTGGCGGCCAAGCTTAATGATGGTCTTGGTAGTTCTCCTCCGGCTTAGAATGCCGTTTCCTCACTCTTTCTTCATATTTTAAACTTTAAAACCGTTGTCAGGCCTTCGTGCCTTTATGCATTTTATGAACAATGACCCTATGTGGCCCTCCTTAATGCATTTTCGGATGCTTTTGATCTCATAGAATAGAAGAATTTTGATGATTTGGTTATCTTGAAAACTTTTAAACGAGACATGCAGCAAGTATGAATATGTATTCTAGACCCGTACACATGAAGATCCCATGGGCCATACTGAAACGCATGAAGATTTTTGTGTGTAGCATCCAGGACCGCGAAGGAACTCAAGATTATCTCCTCTACGATCTGTTCAAATTTTCTCTTTCTGGAAATGTGGTTGATTGGCTGAAGCTCCTACCACCAGGACCTCTCACTACATGGAATGATGTCAAGACTGCTTTTTTGACTGAATTATTTGATGATGGAAGGGCTGAAGAGATGAGGAATAAAATTTGGACATTCTCTCAAGGACCTACTGAAGCATTTAGAAGCTCTTGGGACAGGTTTAGGAAGTACCAAAAGGACTATTCACATCATGATTTCACGGAGGTTCATCTGTTGTGAATCTTCTGCAGGGGTTTTGATTTGCGATATCATATAATGCTGGATCATGCCAGCGAAGGAAACTTCGTGACCGGAACTCCAGGGGAATCTAAGAGACTAATTGAGAAATTGGTGTCTACCAAAAGTACCAATAATATGGATATGCACATAATGAAATCGACTGTAATGGTTGATGACAAAATCATTGAGGTCAAGGACGAAATTGGTTTTGTACATGAATTATCGATTGTGGAACGAGCTGCAGAAAAGGATGAGAAATGCATCAACGAAACCGATTTACAGAGACATATTCAGAGGACAGAATGTACCATGGAACGAGTCCTAGAAATTCAGTAGAAGATGAGTGCATGCACTACAAGAAATATGGGTATTAGTAGCAGATCTTGGTAGCACGAATTCACAACCTGCAACAAAAATTACAAAAATCGGATCCTAACTCTACTTGAATATGTGGTTGGAATTTATCCACAAAGAGCTGAATGAAAAATTTGAAGCATTGGAAACTCGTGTCATTAGGCTAGACATCCAAATTTTCAGGGTGCATAAGTTGAGAAGAAGCAAGAAGCTCTGCTTAAAAGGAAGGCTGAGGAAAGCAAGATGCACCAGGTTGATGCAATCTTAGATGATGATTTCATGGAAGTGGTCGAGCAAGAAAATCTCCAAGAAAGGGAATCTCAAGTCGAAAGTTCTATGTATGTTGGTATCTGGCACTGGTGTCGATCAACACTATCAGCTGAGCATCAATCTACACTGATACGCCCTAAAAAGGATCACTCAACCGGTAAGGTATTGGATATGATCTCCGATGGAGAACTGATGGAATGAAGGGTCGCACAGTAGTTGTGGAATGGCTACTGATATTCCTGAAGCCAATTTGTTGTCTGACATGATGCACATGTCCAACAAAAGGGCAATCTCGATTCGTTGCTTGATGTGATGCACAAGTCCAACGGAAAAGATAGGTTTGCTTGAGCTAAGCACATCAAGAAATAAGAGATATTCTAAATTGAAGACCAAAGAGTAAAGGCTTAATAGGTTGAAAGAAAAATCGAATGAATTTTTGCTGAAGAAGAATTACATATTTATAGTAGCAAAGGCATATGAAAAGTCTTAGAACTTTGTGGAAAAACACACCTAGGAAAAACAACAAAGACTAAAAATAGTTCAATGACTCTTCGGTTCAAGTTCTTGTTGAAGTGACCCCTCGCCAACTGTCCAGATTCATCCGAACTTAGCCTGGTCCATAGGTGACCCTTGGCCTACCGTCCAGGTTTATCCGGGGTGCTTGGTTCCACGGCGGTAAGGATCAGGACGAACGCGGTCGATCAGTCCGTCGGGTGTTCTTTACGAATGAATTGTGCAATGGTGCGGGTTAAGTCTTCAGATAACTTGATGATTTTTACCTTAGTGAAATGATCAAGAGAAAAGTCCATCATGTGATCGAACACGAATGCAAGGTCGTCTGTATGTCCGTTGGGTGTGCGGTACGGACCAAACGGGTTAAGAGAGAAATGTTACGGTTGTTTTCAAATTCCTCATGACCCAAGTCAAGTCCTGTTCGGCTATAAGAACTAGCTCATCGAGATGGTCGGGAAAGAATGTATGTGGTACGGTCAGTTAGGTCTCCAGATCATGGATCCAGCCTTAGCTCCTTTCCGGACATACGCGGATCAATCTGATACATGGCTCGATCAGTCTGTCTGGTACGGTTGGATGAGCGAACCTCAGTTTAAATAATCTGATCGTCCCGATCTCCATCCTGAGCTGCATCCATGTTCTGATTCATGTATTGAGGCGCATCATTCCCTTCCTTTTCAAAAGAATTTGTCCACAAATATGGATCATCTGCAAGAAATGGAGATAAATCAGAAACATTAAAGCTTGAAGAGATGTCATACTTACCTTGCAAATCAAGTTGATAAGCATTGTCATGGATTTTCCTAAGGATCTGAAAAGGACCATCGACCCTAGGCATGTGTTTGGACTTTATTTCTTCAGGAAAACGTTCCTTCGTTAGGTGAACCCAAACAAGATCGCCCTCTTCAAAAACAACATTTTTCTTTTTGTTTGTTGTTCTTGTGTAAACCTCGATATTGGCTTTGATGTTGTCACGAACTCTCTCATGCAACTTCTGAATTGTGTCAGCCTTCATTTTGCCATCTGTACTAACCGTTTTACTCAAAGGCAAAGGCAAAAGATCAAGTGGCGATAAGGGATTGAAACCATAAACAACCTCAAAAAGCGAAAACTTAGTAGAAGAATGCATGGAATGATTGTAAGCAAATTAAACATGAGGCAAACATTCTTCCCAAAGTCTAAGATTCTTTTTAACCAACGATTTAAGGAATGCGGACAAGATTCGATTTACAAACTCAGTTTAACCATCGGTTTGAGGATGACAAGTGGTGGAAAACATCAATCTTGTACCTAGCTTAGACCACAAAGTTTTCCAGAAATAGCAAAAGAACTTAGCATCACGATCAGAAACTATGGTCTTAGGCATACCGTGCAACCTAACAATGTCTCTAATGAATAAATCAGCAACTTGCACAGCATCATCAGTGTTATGACAAGGTATGAAATGAGCCATTTTAGAGCATCTATCAACCACCACAAAGATAGAATCCCTACCAGATTTAGAACTAGGCAATCCAAGCACAAAGTCCATAGATATGTCAACCCACGGATGAGAAGGAATGGGAAGAGCTTAGTACAAACCTTGGTTTTTGCCTTTAGACTCGGCTTTCTTGCAAACCACACAACGACCACAGATCCGCTCCACATAACTTCATCAAACTCGGCCAATAGAAATGCTCATACATAACCTTGTGTGTTTTCTTGACTCCAAAATGTCCCATAAAGCCTCCTCCATGTGCTTAACTGAGAAACAACTCCCTCAAAGAACATTGGGGCACACACAAGCGGTTATCAAAGAATAAAAATCCAGAAGTTTGATAATACTTCCCATAAGCCACCTTGGAACATTTTCTAAAAACCTTTTTGAAGTCTGAATAGCATAGCTAGAGAATTCAGTAGCAGCCAGTCTAATTTCTTAAGATCATAAAAGCTTTGACATTCAAAGACAAGCTCATCTTTCTTTCCCATTCAAGGAAAGCATTAGGATCGCTTTTACCATCGAAATTTGGAATTTTCAATTTCAATCCTCCTAAGCTATCATGAACACGATCAGTTCTAGAAAATGGATTGATATCACCTTGATCTCGGTTTCAAGGAACTCTTTTAGGTCGGTTGATGGATCTGACATCGCCCTTTTGGAAATACTCCTCTTGGATCTCATCATTGGACTGGTTGGGCCTCCTTGGGCGATCTCTCCTTACTCCGGTTTGAGGATGAGTTTGTTGGCTGGCCTGAAGCTGATCAAGACTTTGATGGATCTGATCTAAGCCTGCATTCATCAAGTTAGTCATAGAATCATTCAAAGCACGCATTTGCAAGTTAGATATCCAGCAACTGAGTTTCCGGGTCGGTTTCTTTCTTCCGCATTACTCATAGTTTCCTGAAAATGCTTAAACACAAAAAGTTATATAAAAAAACTCACACTCTCAAGTGTTTATCCTCACCCACACACGTGTTTCACTCAGATATTGGTGATCACACACAAGTTTCTACTCATTGTTCTAAGAGAGCAAATGTAGGAATCCCAATGGGCAAATTCAAGCAAACAAGGGAATTTTCTCAAGATAGAAAGATAAGAGATTTTGTTTTTAAAATCCGTATTAACCACCTCAAAGGCTGGATTTCTCCTCAGACGGACATGCTTTCTCTTCCACCACCAATCCACAAATCAAACTTTTGAATCCTTTTTTTACAGATCGTAGATCTCTCTTTTCTTTTCTTTTTTTTAATATATAGTGGATGGTAATGAGGGGCCCGGATTTGAGAAAGGTAGAAGAAGATGTGTTTATAAGAAAATGGAAGATGAGAAAGATGGAAATAAAAATACCAGAAGAGTGGCTCTGATACCACTTTGATACGCCCTAAAAAGGATCACTCGACCGGTAAGGTGTTGGATATGATCTTCGATGGAGAACTGATGGAATGAAGGGTCGTACAGTAGCTGCGGAACTGCTACTGATATTCACTGGTAATAAACGTAAGGCTTCAATCAATTTGGCTCGTTCAACTTCCAAGAAGAAGAAATCAAAAGCTTCAGATGCTAAAATATATCCTCGATCTTCAGATGCTCAGGTTAAGGTTCTCTGTAATCTTAATACCAAGGTGTTTCCATCCACTCCAGCCGCTTTACCTGAAGGTGGTCCTTCTGATGTCATCCAATCTGTTGAGGGCGACTTACCCCAGGTACTATTCTTTTCCGCTTGATGTCTATGCTCTTTGTCAATTATTAACTTTAGGGTTTGTTTTCTATGAAGGTGGTGTCTTGGTTGTACCATTTTGGGGAGAAAAGTGTTGATTGTGAAGCTGACAAGGATGAAATAGAGATTTATCATCTCAGATGTGGGAGGAGAAGGACAAAAACCTCGCTAAGGGAAAAGAGATTAGAGCCCTCCAAATTAAGGTGGAGAATCAAAAAGATACAAGGATGCTGGCGGCATTAGAAAAAAACGACAGCTGGAAAGCCATCGAGAGGATTGGGTTAGTATGAAGGCGGCCGAGGAAACTTTTTTCGATGAGATGACCATAGTGGTGTACGGTTCTAGGGTCGTGGCTTGCTGGAGTTTGATGAGAGAATTGCTCAATTAGTAGACTTATAGTTGGAACCCAGTAGCGGAATTGGAGAACTACAAGACTGTAAAGACGCCCGAGGCTAGCCTAGGAATCTTCCCCTTCATTCTTTTGAGGATAAGCCAGCGATCTCAGGGAACAAAAATGACGATGAGACTCCGGCGGCCAAGCTTAATGATGGTCTTGATAGCTCTCCTCCGGCTTAGAATTCCATTTTCTCACTCTTTCTTCATGTGTTAAACTTTATGCCTTGAGTAGGGGTTTCTCTCTAGCTAGCCCTTTTAGGGCCTTAAACCTTTTGTCAGGCCTTCGTTACTTTATGCATTTTCTGAACAATGATCCTGTGTGGCCCTCCTAAATGCATTTATCAGATTATTTTGATCTCGTAGAATAAGAGAATTTTGATGATTTGGTTATCTTGGAAACTTTTAAAGGAGGCATGCAGCAAGTATGAATATGTATTCTAGACCCGTACTCTCAGAAAAGTGTGTAGATGCGGAACTACAAGAGTCCTTCCTTCCACGACGGAGACAGTGATTCGGCAAGATTAGAGATCCATGAAGTCTTTTCTGGATCCCTTCATTTGGGGGGGGGATTTTGGAGTTGTTTAGTCGTCTCCTTGGAATTGTAGACACATTTGTGTTTCGGCAAGCCCGGAGGCTTAATATATAGCTTAGATCCGTTGACATTGTTCTCGGAGGGAGTTTCTTTTGATCTACTCCTTTAGGTACCCAAAGTTTTTAAATCGTTTTAAAGCATGGCTTCCCAGAGGAGGGATTTCGATTGTTTTTAGATAGCTCAAAGGTTAGTCACTTAAGCTCGGAAGCATTGGACCCTTGGCCATTGACGAACACAGAGGTTTCCCTACACTTGCAAATCTGTAGAGTCGTGGACCCGGAGGTTCTGTGTCTTAGTATCGTATTCTACCTCTTGTAGGCAAGTTCTTTGTGATACTAATATTAGCAACCGTAGGTTTTATCCTTGGACCCGTCTTAATATCATGGTTCGCCTCTCGTAGGCAGGCTCCTGTCGATATTAATCTTAGCGACCCATATGTTTGATTTTGGGAACCCGGAGGTTCCGTAATCTGATATTGTATTCCGCTTCCCATGGCTAGGATCCTGCCAATATCAATATAGTTGTTGCATTCTGCCACTCGGAAGCAAGCCTGTATCAGTATCTTTTGGTGCTGCACTCTGCTTCCTGCAGGAAAGTCGTTGTCAAAAGTTTTCCTCGTGCTAGTGTTACTTCGACCCTTACGAGGATCAGGCAATCGCCAGTCTTACCGATCAGTGATGGTGTGAATCTAACTGGGGTGGTGACTCAAGAACTAGTCTTATTGCATTCCACGTCTGCATAAGATAACAAGGGATTTTTATGAGGCTCCCAAACTTCGGACTTTGCATGTTTTGCTTTTTGTATCAATCCTGGAATTTTCTTACAATACTTTGCAAGTGTACTTCATGCTTCCTGCATTTAGTTTTATCACATAGCGTTTTGATGCAAGAATATGCACATTTCATACTTAGGAAGGCATATATTATGGCTCATGGCGTTTATGCAGGAATTAGATATTTTAACAGCATACTTATGCTTGGGCATGCCTATTACTGCTTGAGTCGTTTATCGTTGTTGTTATTGTGGACATGCCGCTTGGAGGGTTTGCAAGGAATCTTGGAGTTGAAATCGGTAATCTCAAAATCAACTTCCAAGATTGCTATGCTACTAACCAGCGAGATATCTATCCTTTAAAAAACTCGCTCGAGATAACTTCAGAAAATTCTCGACCGAAAAACACTTAAGGAATTAGCTTCGGAGCTACAAAAGTATACGAGATCATCGACCGATACAACACTGTATTGCCATCATGAAGAGACCGGGTCAACCCGCATTGACCTTCTCGCCGTCCTGGCGGGACTGGCACGCCTTGCTTCACCATCTCGTCATGATGGCGAGACCAACCAATTGTCGATTCGCCACCATGGCAGGAACGGTGTGCTTCGCGTTGCCATCCCATTATGATGGCGAGATTGGCGTGTCATGTCTTGCCGTCTCACCATGATGGCGAGGCCAATCCGTCTCATCTGCCTCGGCCACATGGCGAGACTTACGAGTCCCGTCTCACAATGATTGCGAGACCAACCCGTCTCGACGTCTCACCATCATGGCGAGAACAACGTGCTTTGCCTCGCCGTCTCGCATGTTGGCAAGACCAACCTGTCTCGCCATGTTGGAAGGAAGAAGATAAATGCAGAATTTCCTATATAAATATTAGAATTGAGAGGATAAGGAAGGAAGCAAGAAAATGATATTTCGAAATCTTGAAAGAAATAAGGAAAGATTGCTGACTTGAAGAAACTATATATACAAGACCTTTATCTATGAGTAAAGGGATCCGAAAATTAGACCTTAAGAAATTTTTGTTAGCTTTAAGAGAACTTATGACTTAGATGGCTAAACTACACGCCCTAGACAAACCTAGGCGTCTCCTTTCATAGAGATAGACTCTCAGACATCCGACACAAGGATAATAACGCGATATAAAAGAAATCCGAAATTTTTGGTCAACACTTCCAGACGACTTCAAAATTATCTCTGGAAAGATGCTCAGTATCAATTAATACAAGTCACATAAGACGAGAACTTTTGGCAGACTTTAATATTAAGACAGAATCATGTCGAAACTGAAACGGTGATTTAAGCCGAAATAGTCACCGAGAACCCTAAACAGAAAGGAAACCTAGGTCTTTCCCTAAGTCCAGCACACTTGTATCAAACACCTCAAGGCATAGTATCAATGCACCAATACGAGATTCCAAAATATGTCGCTTTTCTTATATTTGTGCGTCCATGAAACTCCGTGAACTAAGAGATTTCAAGTATTTTCATCTTAGATGAACGACAAATATAACGATCTGCTGAGCGTAAAAATGAGATGACAACTCATTTTCTTTCCCTCTATCTCCGCCTAAAGATACTTTTACGTTATCAAAAGCAGATAAACCATAAGTTAAATAAAACACAATTCATTAAAACAGCAGAACAACATGGATTCAAAGCTACACTCTCGCAGTCCAGAACATGAAATAAAACATAAAACATGGCCACACTAGACCAAAACAAACGCAAACTTCAAACGTCCCTAGCGGACTAAAACCATCACTATCCTCAGAAGATAGAACCTCGTCTTCACTCGCAACAACATCGGGAATCAGGATAACTCCATTTCCGCCTTCCATTCACGAGGCTGGACCCTCAGAAAGTTTGACTCCTCAAAACCACCAGAATTAGAGGAAAGGACGCAATCCGATTTCAGTCCAGAAATGATCAAGTCGAAGTCTACCTCAACGGCTTCCAGCTCTTCTTTGTGAGCAGACAGTTTGGCCTCTTCCGCCTGAAGAATTGGGGCATCACCTCCTTGAAACAGCTGAATCTTGTTCATCCCTCCCTCGATAGCCGCCAGGGCAAAGTCCCGGCTGCAAAAATCCATTATGGTGTCAAGAGATCTGGCCATTGTTGTCAAACGAGTCTGAAACTCGGCGCTTTGAGCACTCTTCACCTTGGCCTTAGCATCCCGATCCCACAGCTCGTAGAGCCTCCCTCACCCTTGAGTTGGTGCTGTATACGATGTACCTCTGAGGCCTTGGACTTCTTGTACTTCTTCACTTTGAACAAGGAGCTTGAAGTCTTCCCCAGGTCTCTCTCGAGCTCGCCAATTCGTGCATCCAACTGCGACACCTCAAGGGAATGTACACTCTCGATAACCTCCAACTTCATTTCAAACTGTGACGACTTATCCTTCAACTCAGCAGGCTCTCTCATGAGACATTCGACCTTGGAACCACAATCTTTTATCATCCCGTCAATCAAAGACACAAACTATAGAAAAAAGGGTGATAAGGAACCGATAAACAAACAAAAATAACCCCTGTGACAAAATTTTAAGCAAACCTTGGCACAATGCTTTGAAATCAGACTCGAGACAGGTACTCCCACGGGCGACGTCCCAACCTCGGAGCCTTTATCACATCTCCTTCTCTTGGCAGGCTCGGATTTTGAACAGTGCTTCTTACAACCCTTGGGTGCAGCACATGGAGCAGGCAACGCTAAGACGATTTCTCTTTTGCGGAAGGATTGGGAACGGGTTTAGGAACTCGTCTTCCTTCCAAAAACAGGGGCTGGAGTGGTATATGACCCTGACACTTGCGCCGCAGCTTCGCGAATGGATGGAAGCTCTGCAGCCGTCTCGTAGCCAGGATCAGCAGTGGGGATGGGAGGCAATTTGGTCATGGCAGCAGGAACGTTGGTTGGAGTAGGAGGGTTTTACAATTCAACGTGAGGAGAACCCTCCATCTCCGCATCACGATGCATCAAGTTTTTGCGAAAAGAGATAAACCCATCTATAGAGAATTAGTGCAGCACCAAAAACGGGAGAACCAGACAAACTTTTCTAAAGGGCACTCTCCATCCTATCATCACGGCTTCTCAGTTCATCACGGCTTCTCAGTTCATCACGGAAGGGAGTCATTTTAGTTTGGGAGTAGCTCTCGAAAAAGAAAAGTAGAGAGAAGTTGGAAAGCAAAAAAAAATGTGGAGGGAATGAAGAATGAGGGTCCAATACTTAAAGGAATGAGAGCATGGGATAGATCTACGCAATAAAATAATTTACTAAAAATCAAGAAAAGTAAAAAGGTACTCCTGACCGTAGATTCCGACTATACGCATATCACTAGCTCAAAATAATCACGCTTTAAACTTACGAGTTGGGGGGCTAACTGTTGGGTTGAAATTGGTAATATCAAAATCAACGTCCAAGATTTATATGTTACAAACCAGCGAGAAAGCTATCAGTTAAAAAACTCGCTCGAGATAACTTCATAGTAGTCTCGAAGGAAAAAACACTTAAGGAATTAGCTTCGAAGCTACAAAAGTATACGAGATCGTGTACTGATACAACACTGTCTTGTCATCAGGGGAAACCTGACCAACCCGCCTTAACCATCTCGCCGTCATGGCGACACCGACACGCCTTGCTTCACCATCTCGCCATGATGGTGAGACCAACATGATCACTGTCCCACTACCATGGTGGAACCGGCGTGCTTCGTCTCGCCATGATGGCGAGACAGATTTTTCCCGGCCGTCTCGCCCTCATGGCGTGATTGGCTTGTTCGGTCTCACCGTCTCGCCAAGATGGCGAGACCGACCCATCTCAACCGGCTCGCTATCAAGGAGAGACCAACGCGGTTCGTCTTGCCATCTCGCCATCGATCTGTCCCGGACGCCTCGCCCACATTGCAAGACCGACATGTCCCGCCTCGCCTTGATGGTGAGACTTACCCATCTCGCCATCGTGGCGAGACCAACGTGCTTCGCCTCGACATCTCCTCATGATGGCGAGACCAACCCTTTTCGATCGTCCCGCCCACATGGCAAGACAAACGCAGAACGCCTCGCCATCTCGCTATCATTCATCTCTCACCTTGCAATGCTCTTCTCCTTTGGGTCTCTATATCAATGGCGTTCATCTCATCTCAAATGGATTTTCTATTGAAAATTTACGAAAAAAACAAGAGAGACGTCTATTCTCCTAATATTTTCAAGCAATCAAACGATGCAGAAATGAACTTCCGACAAAATAACAGTGTCTTTGAGAAACAATTGTAAAAACGTGTGAAATCGTAAAACAGCCCGAATTGGCGGAAAAAAAAAAGACAAAAGTCTACTTGACATTTCGACTTAAGAGTATTACCAGGTCCAATCTGATGACGGTTAATTTGACTGAGATAAAGGAAATGGAAGGAAGAAGATAAATGCAAAATTTCCGAGATAAATACTAGAAACGAGAGGATAAGGAAGGAAGCAACGAAAGAATATTCTGAAATCTTGATGGAATAAGGAAAGATGGCCGACTTGGAGAAGCTATATATACAAGACATCGAGCTCTGGAGAAAGGGATCCGAAAATTAGACATTAGGAAATATCTATTAGCTTTAGGAGAAATTTAGGACTTAGGTGGCTAGACTTGTGAGCTCAACACTTAGAAAGTTTTACTACTATGTTCTCCACTGTTGACAAATTTCCGTTCATCATGTTTTCGGTAAAACTTTGTAAACTATACTTCATTTTAATCAATAAAATGCCTATGTGCAATCGCTTACAATATTTTGTTATTTGTCTCTTTTTCGTATATGTGTGTTTACGCAGGGAATCATGATCCTCAAGGAAAATCGGGAATCTTGACTTTCCTCCATTAACTAAACTCGACAGTGCGAATTTCTGTTCTCACATGGATCGATAATTAGTTTAGACTTGATCCAGCTCATTTGCCCCTCTATATAGGTTGGTGTTCCTATTTCTCCCTTAGTCAAGACTCATACTTCATTAGATAAAATTAATCGAGATTTGTTGGGCATAAATAAGAGTAGGAAACCAAAATGTTTAGAAAGTAAAATAATAGAAAGCATGATCCTGAGATCTTATTAGAAGTGATTAGTTTTGAGGTGCAGGTATTCCAGAAGTTTGGCTGGGTCTTGCCATCGCTGTCTTGTAGCCTATAGGCCCCTGCTCTATGGACCTCAATTACCTTTTAGAGTCCTTCCCACCCGGAGGCGAGCTTTCCTGCTGACTTATGTTTCGTATTTTTGAATCCTCGTCGAAGGACCCAATCCCCTTGCTGAAAAGTTCTTGTTCTGACCATTTTATTGTAGCTCCTTGTGATTTCTTCCTGGTATGACCAGTTCTCATTTTTGATGTCTCTCTTTTTTCATCTAAATGACCGTTGTCTAGATTCAATAACTCTTCATTCTCTTCTAGAGATAGGGGTTCTGATACGGTTTTCCTGACGTGTACTTCAGTCGGGAGGACCGCTTCCACACCATAGACCAGGGAATAAGGTGTTTCTTGGGTGGCTGTTTTAGTTGTAGTTCGGTAAGCCCACCGGACTCCATGTAGCTCTTCTTCGCATGTTCCCTGAGTATCCTCCAGGCGTTTCTTTAGCATGTTGATCACTGTTTTGTTGGTGGATTCCGCTTTCCCATTGGATTGAGGGTCTCTTGGAGTGGTGAAGGTTAGCTTGATGCCCTAGTTCCTGCAAAATTCCTTGAAATTATGGCTAGTGAACAGGGGTCCGTTTTCAGTGATATTTTCCGGTGAGACTCCAAACCTAGGGATAACGTTAGTCCTTAGGAATTTCCCAATTTAGACATCAGTTATTCTGCTCAATTCCTATGCTTCCACCCATTTGGAAAAAGAATCAGTTACGACTTGGAGAAAGATTTTTTGGCGCGGCGCCCTCGGTAGTTTTCCTACTATATCCATGCCCCATTTCTTGAACGGCTAGGGAGAGGTTATGAACTTCATGTTTTCCAGAGGGATCCTCGAGACTTGGGTGTTTCTTTGGCATTGGTCAGAGCATTTTGCTTGTCGGTTAGCGTCTTTCGCCATTATGGGCCAATAATACCATGCTCTTTTGGCTCGGAGTATTAGGCTGCACGTCCGCTGGAATGGGACCCACATTCTCCTTCATGTAATTCTTCGAGTATCATTTTGGCCTGTCTCGGCGTAATACAGCGCAGGTTGGTGCCAGGAAAGAACCTTCAGAATAATCCCCCATGGGATAGGCTGTATCTGGCCACCAGCTTTTTAATCCTCCTGCTTTCATTACGATACTCGGGAAAAGCGTTAGTTTCCAGGTACTTGAACATGGGGGTCACCCATGTCACCTCCTCCTCGATGGCTGAAATTCCTAGAGGCGTGACTTCCTCCTCCGTTGCTGGCCATCGAAGACCAGAAAAGGGAATACTCATTTGGCTCCTAGTCTCTAAGGGGGACCCAAGCTTGGCCAAAGCGTTGGCTTGGCAACTTTATTCTCTGAGGATCAGAGTTAGTTTGCAGTTCTAGAACTTCTTGATCAGGCGCTTAGCTATTGCCAGGTACTTGATCATACTAGGACCCTTTGCCTGATATTCTCCCTAAATCCGATTGATGATCAGCTGTGAATCGCTGAAGACATGGATGTTCTCTGCTCCCATTTTCCTGGCAAGCGTAAGTCCAGCTATTAGAGCTTCATACTTGCTTTCGTTGTTGGTTGCCTTAAAGTTACATCTTACAGCCCTTGAAACCGTATCTTCAGCTGGAGAAGTGAGCATTATGCCTACTCCTTCCCCTCTTACATTGCTTGTTCTGTTTACGTGCATGATCCATTCTCCTTCTTCTCCGCTTGAATCTTGGATGCTTATATCTTGTAATAAAGCTAGATGCATGGCAGGATAAAATTCGGCCACAAAATCCGCCAAAATCAGTGACTTAATTGTGGTGGCTGGCTTGAATATTACGTCGTACTCTCCTACCTCCACTGCCCATTTTTCCAATCGTTCAGATACTTACGGCTTATGAAGCACATACTTGATGTAAGAGAGGTCACTACCACAATCTGATGCGCCTGGATGTAAGTTTGTAATTTTTGGGCTCCGCCAACGCTAGCTTTTCTAAATGGTTGTAGGGGGTTTCTGCGTTTAGGAGGGACTTTCTGCTGTAGTTTACAGAGAGTTGCTTGGTTCCCTCTACTCTTACCAGGACGGCACTTACTTCATGTTCTGACACCGCCAGTTAGAGCAGCAGGGTTTCTCTGTCCATTGACTTTGACAGCAGAGGAGGTGTAGTGAGGTTTTCTTTGAGCTTAGCTAGGGCGATCCTGCATTTGTTACTCCACTTGAAATCTTTCGGATTCTTGAGAGATCCGAAGAAAGCATGAGATTTGTCTGATATCTTGGAGATAAATCTGCTCACAACCGCCATTATTCCAATAAGCTTTTGCACTTCTTTCACGTTCCTTAGCTAAGGAATGGCATGTATAGCTCTTATCTGCTATAGGTTGGCTTAGATCCCCCGATGGTTGACTATGTATCCTAGGAAATTCCAGGAGTTGACTCCAAAGGAACACTTTTTGTAATTGAGCTTCATACTGTATTTCTTCAGGGTGGAGAAGGCTTCATGCAGATGCGATATGTGATCCTCTGATTCCAGAGATTTGACGAGTATATCATTTATGTAGACGCCATGGTTTGACCAATGTGTTCGGCAAACATCATGTTCACTAATCTTTGATAAGTGGATCATGTGTTCTTCAGTCCAAAAGGCATAACCTTGTAGCAATAGATGTCCCAAGACGTCAAAAAGGAAGTCTTCTCCTGATCATTCAGATGCATGAGTATCTGATTGTAGCCAGAGAAGGCGTCCATGAAACTCATCAGTTGATGCTCTTATGTGGCTTCAACAAGCTTGTCGATATGAGGTATGGGAAGGAATCCTTTGGACTTGATTTGATGAGGTCTGTGAAATCAATGCAGACTCGCCACTTGCTATTATTTTTCCGGACCACTACCACATTAGTGAGCCACTCTGGGTATTGCACTTCCCTAATGAACCATGCATCCAGCAGATTTTTGACTTCATTGTTGATGATTGCATCTATTTCGGGAGCGAACTTCCTTCGTTTCTGTCTGCCTGGCTGATGTAGGGGGTCGACCTGTAGCTTGTGCATAATGATCTCTGGATTGATCCCCGGCATATCCGCATGGGACCAGGCAAAGTAATCGGAGTTGGATCGAAGGAAATCTATCAGTCTCCGCCTTAGTCTTGCATGGAGCTTAGAAAATATCTTGAGTTTCCGGGTTATGTCTCCTTCTATCCATGGTACTTCGTCCATTTCTTCAAATTCAGGCCTTCTGCGTGAAGGGCCAGAGGTTTTCATGTAATTGCTATAAGACCCTGGTTTTTTCCTTCAGGGTCGTCTGATATCAGGATCACGAATTTTTCTGATCTCCTTTGATTTCCTTTATATGCCCCAGGGGGTAGGAAATTTCACCAATTAATGGAATGTCGAGGCGACGGCCCCATATCGTGAATCCAGGGGCGTCCAAATATCATGTAATAGGACGATTTTCAATCAACCACCAGGAACTTGGTAGCCATATTGATTCCTCCTGCATATACCGAAAGCGTAATTTCTCCAGCGATTTTTTTTATTTCTCCACTGAATCCTATAAGTGAAGTGATCTTTCGAGTCAGAGCGTCTTTCTCCGGTCCCATATCATTATAGTGGTTAGGAAGATTATATTGGTGGAACTCTCGTTATCTACCATTATAATTTTGACGAAGAATATTTCTACAATGAGCAATATGACTAGCCCAGTGTGGTGAGGAGCCAGTACCTTCTCCTTCTCTTTGACCGTGAAACTGATTTCATATTTTCCCAAGAGGAGACGCTTAGGTCTTCCTATTTCTTGACCGTTCTTGGCATTCCTGGTGCTCGTCTTTTTGGCCGCATGAGTCATGCCTCTTACTTCTGAGCATCTAGAGATTACGTTGATTACCCATTCTTGTCGAGGTGGTGAGGTAGGAGTGGTTCCAGCAGATTGACTAGTTGTTTCCTTGTTGAGGAGGTTATTGGCCATGTTAGAGGGGAATTCTCTAAGGTGTCATTTGATATACTATGGATTTTACCCGTTTTTTACCCATAGTTTATGTGCTTTTTAAGACTATTATATGTGTTTGGTGTCTACTTTTGGCTATTTTCAGGTCCAAGTATGTTTCGGAGAAATGTGGAGATTATGGAGTATTTTAGGGCTTTACGATGAAGAAACTCGTAGCTGCTGAAGAATCAGAAGTTAGAGTCGATATTTACGAAGAGTATCGATCGACAATACTTTGTTTTCAGCGATCGACATCGAAGCGCAAAACGGGCCGACTTGTTGATGACCGAATGAAAGCCTAGAAGTTCCACTTATTTACAAGATTACCCCTAGACGAATTTATACCTACTATTTAGGTGTTTTTATAACAAACCACCAAAGCCACCACCTTCATTACTATTTCATACTTGAAGCTTTTAGTTTGATTTGGAACGAAGATCCATGACTCCTTTAGAGATTTGTATTGGAACTCTTTCTTATTCCTTATTATATTTCATGCTTTCTATTTAGTTAATTAACATTATTTGCTTGGTCATGTCTGCGTAGTTCTCTTTGTTAGATTTAGAGTTACGAAGGATTAATCAAAACTATAGAATTGCTAAAGTGATAGAGATATCCATCAATTAAATTTCTATTAATGTTGTGTTCTAGACTAGCTAACTAGAACCAAGATCTTAGGATTGCAGACAACTACGATAGTAAGTCCTCGCCTGAATTTATTCTTTTGAGATAGGTTGCTAGATACATGCGGCAGATGGTCTAGGAATTTATTAGACCAATCGAATAGGAAGATAAACCCGATTTAAGGTAGTCGTCGATCGATGCTCAGTGCTTACAATCGATCGACGACTCATTCCGTGTCAATCGACAAAACAAAATGGGTGTCGATCGACACTCGTTCGTGAACCGTGCAAATTAAAATTGGTTTTGGATCAAACTCAAAATACACAAACAATCATTAAGAGTGTTCGATAATCCTCATTTACCATTACATCACCCTACATCATTCTAAATCAAGCATAATCCCGGTTCTAAACTGATTTCTTCTATCAACCCTACAACTTTCTCAAAACAAAAGATTTCAAGAACATGCCTTGTAGATCTGTTGATTGAGTGTACTAAACAGAAATAGAGTTAAAAATCGAGTGTGTTAGAGTTTGGAAATGCAAAATACGATCAAGAAACTAGAGATAAATTGATGGGTGAATATTCAAAGTGTTTTCGGGTTTTGGGAAGAAGGTGAAGCGTCAAGTTAATAAAGGTCCGCGTCTCGACACCGGGTGTCGATCGACAAACATGGATTTGTGTTTATCGATACCTCTCGAACTTAACATTTCTTCCGTTTAAATTTTTTATTTTTTAGTTTGTCTACGATAAATTCTAGAAAAATTAAAATATTAGTAATACCTAAACTTACCAGTGGGTTGTCTCCCACTAAGCGCTTGTTTTAGTCATTAGCTCGACTGTCATATTTGATCAATCAGTAGTGTTTGACTACCTAGAATTTTTGCCTTTCCCCAATAATGTTTCACTCTCTGTCCATTTACTATGACTTCGTCTCCGTAAGAGCTAATTAGAACAATGTCTCCATAAGGTCTGACTTCTTTGACGGTAAAAGGACCTGACCAGTGGGAGCACAATTTCCCTTGAAATAGAGTATACCGAGAGTTGTATAGAAGCACATGGTCGTGCGGTTCGAAATGTCTAGCGATGATCTTTTTGATGTGATAAGTTTTTGTCCTTTCCTTGTATAGCTTAGAATTCTCATAATTGTTATGTATAATCTCATCTAACTCATTCAGCTTAACCAATCTTCTTTCTGCAGCAGGTTTGATGTCCAAATTTTTCATCTTACAGCCCAGACTGCATTGTGTTCTAGTTCCCCATGAAGGTGACAAGATTTCCCGTAAAGCAGGTGAAACGGTGTGGTACCCAATGACGTTTTGAATGCAGTTATGTAAGCCCAAAGGGCATTATCCAAATTTTGTAGACCAATCTTCTTTCGTTTTTACTATCTTTTCCAGGATTTCGTTGATTTGTCGGTTGCAAACGTCTACTTGACCACTGGTCTGGGAATACTAATATGTGGCTATTTGATGGTGAACTCTGTGTTTCTTGAGTAGCTTTTCGAACACTTTCTGATAAAGTGAGTACCTCCATCACTTATGACCACTCAACGAACTCCAAATCTAGGAAAATTATACTTTTGAACAGTTTTATGACTAATGCAGCATCATTTGACGGGGTTGCTATTGCTTCTACCCATTTAGATACATAGTCAGAAGAAACATGGATGTATTTATTTCTGTGAAAAGAATAGAAATGGACCATAAAGTCGATGCCCCAGCAATCATACACTTCCACTTCAAGTATGAAATTCTGTTTCATTTCGTGTGTTTTGCTGATATTTCATCTTATTTAACAGGGATCACACTGCTCTATGTAGGATTGAGAATCTCGAAACATAGTGGACCACTAAAAACCCGCTTGAAAAAATGTATACACTGTCTTGAAACTTGTAAAATGGCCAGCATAATTGGATTCATGGCAGTGGAATAGGATATTTGGTACTTCAAATTCTATAACACAGCGTCTGTATATGCTTTCAGAACAGTGTTTATAGAGGTAAGGTTCATCCCAATGATATCTTTCGGATTTCTCTCAACAACTTCTTTTTTGGTATATCCACTGAATATTTCTTGCTCTGCATCAGCAGCAAGAAAGTTCACTATATCAGCATACCATGGTTTACTGAATTGGTTGCGTTCGACGCACCCCCCCCCGACTTGAACTTCTACCTCTAGGAGAATCTAGCTCAATTTGTGCGGGGTTGCAAGTGACATGGATATTCAAATCGATCATCCCCGTATTTTCATGTGGCGGGGGTTTTTTATTCCAAAGCGTCAGTCGATACCTCGTTGGAGCATTGGTCAATACTTCCTCAGATGATAAGTGCACATTATCGATAAACATTGAATCCATTTGGTAAACGTTTTCTGTGGGTAGGAAATCGTCAACTGGTATGTCCTATTCAACTCTGATTCGTGAGAGATGACCGGCGACTTCGTTTTCTACTCACATTTTATCCTTGCTTTTGATATCAATTCTTGCAAGAGTAGAATCCATCTCAAAAACCTAGGCTTTGCATCTTTCTTCTGCATTAAGTATTTTAGGGCAGTGTGGTCAGTGTGGACAACTACCTTAGAAACGATTAGGTAAGGACAAAACTTAATGAAAATGAACATGACAACTAGTAATTCCTTTTCTGTTATCGCATAATTTCTTTGCGCATCATCGAGCGTCCTAATGGCATAGTAGACAACATGTAATTTCTTGTCTTTTTTTCTCCCCAAGTACTGCGTCTACAGCAAATCACTTGCATCGCACATTGTTTCGAAGGGTAAACTCCAATCTTGAGCTTGCACAATAGTGGCAGTCACTAGTGCTGGTTTGATTTCCTCAAAGGCTTTCAGACATTCCGGAGTCAAAATTGAACCTAACTTCTTTGCATAAAAGAACTGTGAGAGGTCTAGCTATTTTGCTAAAATCGTTTATAAATCTCATGTAGAATCCAACTTGTACAAGAAAAATCCTTACATCTTTCACATTGGTGGGTGCTAGCCGACCTGTCATCACCTCTACTTTAGCTATGTTTACCTCGATACAGCTGTTGAAACCTTTTGTCCCAGAACAATGCAATCGTTAACCATAGAGTGGCATTTCTACCAATTCAGAACCAGATTCTTCTCCTCACATCTGGCTAGAGCTTTGCAAAGATTCTTAAGGCAATATTTAATATTGGATCCATACACCGGAAAATTGTCCATAAAAACTTCCATGAAATCTTTGATCATATTTGTAAAGATGGACATTATGCGTCTGTGGAAGGTAGCATGAGCATTCAAAGTCCAAAAGTCATCATGCGCTATGCGAATGTACCTTATGGACATGTGAAAGTAGTCTTTCCTTGATTTTTCCAGATGGATAGAGATCTGAAAAATCTGGAATACCGATCGAGAAAACAGTAATATTGGTGAATTGCAAGCCTTTCTAACATTCGAGCGATGAAGGGTAAAGGGAAATGATCCTTTCTTGTGGCAGCGTTTAACTTCCAGTAATGTATGCACAACTTGCGCCCAGTAATAGTCCTAGACCAATTAATCTTTTTCATTATTCACCATTGTGAATCCTCCTTTCTTGGGAACGACATGTACTGGACTGGCTCAATTACTGTCTGAGATTGGATAGATAACCTCTCATTCTAGAAGTTTCATAATTTATTTCTACACTTGGATTCAGGGTCCTTTGATGTTTAATAGATGACTTCAACTCGCCTTCCAGGTGTAATTTATGCATGCATAAATCGGGTGAGATACATGAAATATTATCAATGGAGTACCCTAGAGTTTTGTGATACTTGCGCAACTTATTTAGTAATAGAGTGAATTCTCCGCTACTCGAGTTAGCATTGACCATAACAGGATCGGAGTTATCGCAGAGAAAGGTATACTTAAGTCCGCTGGAAGTTGCTTAACTTAAATTTTCGGTGCTTTTACCAAACTGCAGCTGTTCAATGCAAGTGAGTGTCGAATGTTGCTCCTAGAGCCTCGATCGACACTTGGCGAACCTTCCGTTTCATACTTCACATCGACATGCATGACCTCCTTATTCACATCCATCAGTCTAGAATACTCATCAGATCTATCATCCATATTGAAAATGTCTCTTTCATGAGCCATGAGAGCTCTTTCTAAAGGATCATCAGAGCATATATCCATGAATGATTCATCAGCCAGCTCGGAAAGTTGGTCTATAAAGAAAGTTAAGCCATCGATTAAAGGTTTCTTGAAAAGTTTTTCCATGTCCAAAACCATCGGAAAATCCCCGACCTTCAGACATATACGTCTTTCCCTAATGCCAATGATCGCGCAGTCTATGGCTAAGAAAGGACTTCCCAAGATAAGGGGATATTTAGGTTCTTGCCCATATTTTATTACTACAAATTATGTAGGTATGTGGGATTCGTTTATCCTTACGGGTACATCATCAAGGACATTTTTGGGAATCCTAACGAATCTAACGGCTAGAACAAGAGTGATTCTGGTGGGTCTAAAGTGATTTAACCCGAGAGCAACTGCAACAAAATAAAGTGATTTCTCCTGGAATCATAGCACTTAATTGATAGGAAACCATCATCACACTCTGTTCGTTTGTATGAAAACCTTGCGTCACCACGTCTTTTACGACTTCTTGACTGAAGGTGAGACTTTAAGGGTGTCAGTGAGTGGCATCTCTACAACTATTTTTTCGAAAGTTTTCTTGTATATAGATTTTTCTAGTTCTTGCTTTGCTTTCATCCTATTGTTGGTAGAAAAAGGAGGCTTGGATATGTTTACCCTTTCTGCTACTGGTTCAGAAAATTTAGACGGTAGTGGGTTTGGAGGAATCAGATGTCGATCGACACTGCTAGTATGCTATCGATCGATACTCTCATCAATCTCCAACTCCGCTTCTTTATCATCTTGATTGGGTTGAAATTATTCTAACTCTTCAGCTTGGTATGATCTATCCGGTTCTGGAAGAAGAGCTGAACCATTCGTAGGAGTGTCAAGTGATATCGGTTGTGAATCGTTCTTCCTGACTTTTTCGATTCTACAAATTCAACTATGTGATGCTTTCCTTTACATTCAGAGTGAGTTGTTTTCCACTTCTTAACGTTACAATGCTAACTTGACACCTCAGATTAGTATCAGTTCTTCCAGGGAGAAATCCTTCTTCTGTTCTGACAACTACCGCATTATGCGCAGCTTGGCTGTCTAACCTCTTAACGTAGTCACTCAGGGCTTTGAATGTTCCGTTAACTCAGAGTATACTAGGTCTATCTTCCCATTGATGTCGGAGGCCATTTTTTGATTGCCCGTGAAGACTTGGTTTATCTTCCATTTTTCCTTTCCTTCTTGTGCTTCCGTAGATGCATCGTAATTGCTAGTGAATCTACCACAGCGAAAGCCAAATTGTTGACCCTGGAAAGCGGTCACTCCAATGGACTCGGCTTTTTCTTCTTATTCAGGCGAAATGTCTTCATATTCATTATAGTGTTGAGATTGATTTGCCCTACTAGAAAGAGCTTGAACAGATTCCAATGTCGCTTTTACTTCAGCCAACTGGATTTCTTCATCCGGCTCCATTGGATTACTTGTTTCAACATCCATTCTATTGAAACCTTTATTTTTGGTAAAGTCATCAATCAGCGTTCTAGCTTCCTCAGGAATCCTAGTTTTATTTTTGAAGTTTCTTTCGCTGGCAGTGTCTAGCGTATTCTGGTAGTTGAGGTTTAGACCTCTGTAGAATGTATTATTAGTTGAGGTTCCGAGTAGCCATAATGTGGGCATTAATACTGGTATTTCCTGAACCTCCCCAAGCATTTTTAAAAGCTTCGCTGTTACCGTGGGAAAAATTTGATATATTGTTTCTCACCTCCCAATATCGTTCATCATTGAAGTTGTTGATGAAAGTGTCCCTAATGTCTCTCCAGCAAGTCAAGGATACATGCAGTAGCTGGTCCAGCCAACTTCTAGCGTCTCCTTCAATACAAAATGAAAAGATCTTGCAGCGATTGTAGTCGTAATACCATGTCTTCTAACTTCTCGATGTGATCATTTGGGTGTTCATTATGTAAACCGTGGAAGGGATTTTGACGTACCAGAACAAGGAAAACAAGATTAAACCAAGAAACTCCCGTTTTGTTTTCCGGTAGTCTGATTGTGGACCTATTGGAATAGGTCCTATCAAGTCTTAAGAAATTTGTACTGATAATTGACGCTCATTCTCATTATTCAAGGTTATGGTAATTTTAACAAAGATTGAAGCTCCATGTTCATTAATGAGTTGAACAAATTCCTTGCACGTTTGACCCTATGGATCTTCTAGGACTACTTCCTTATTATTATCTAAAGTAGTAAGCTTAGACTTACATGCTTCTGGCGAAGTGGTGTCGATTGGGGCTGCTAGAGTATCGTCAATTGGCGCCGCTAGTGAGTTGTCGATCAATTTTTCTACTACACCATCTATCGATGCTCGTCATCCCGAATCCATGTTCTTCCTTAAACGTACCGGTTTCAGCAAGAAGAGAGAAATAATTATTAGTAAATAGAAAAAATAAAAATTGAGACTATATTGTAAACTAAATATGATGTTAATAAGAAAGAGTCCCCAGCAACAGAGCCAAATTCGATATGCTCAGTTTAACCTTAAGTGTTAATCTCTAAAATAAGAGGTTAAGTTGCTATACTTAAGGATCGAATCCACAGAGACTCTGAGATTACACAATAGATTATTACCTTCAAAATAAAGCTAGAAAGTAATTATAGAAAACAGTAACAGAGAGATAAAGTGTTTGTAAGGTATCAAGATGAGATGAAGCTAGAGTTAGGTGAACTCTTAGGTATATTAGGAAAGATTGCCCGGCAACCGAGCCAAATTCGATATGCTCAGTTTAACCTTAAGTGCTAATCTCTCAAATAAGAGGTTAAGTTGTTATACTTAAGGATCGAATCCACAGAGACTCTGAGATTACACAATATATTATTATCTTCAAAATAAAGCTCAAAAGTAATTATAGAAATCAGTAACAGAGAGATAAAGTGTTTGTAAGGTATCAAGATGAGATGAAGCTAGAGTTAGGTGAACTCTTAGGTATAATAGGAATGCAAACTAAATTTTTTATCATGGATATATTAATGTACTGTTCTCGAACGCAAACATCACGTTATACTCAATCAACTTTTGTATGCAAAGATTATCTAAAGCCTAAGGCTTCTACTCTCGTATGTAAATCCTCGGGAGTGTCGATCGGCACCAGCGTATGGGTGTCGATCAATGCTACTTCTAGACAAGCTTTAGCGAAAATGTTTTATAAGTTCCCTAACCACCTAGACCAACTATCGTATCCGCCTAATCAATTAGATCATATTATTCTTAATTCAGGTAACATACCAAGCCTTCACTTGCGCCGATCAATCCTAAGATCTAGGTTTAAGGTGATCAATCTTAATCCTAGCAGTAAGAACAACTAGATGAAGAACTAATTAATTTCACAATAATACAGATTTAGGAAACCATTAACAAGCTTTGAAGATCCCTAGATCAAACAATGAAACTACTCAGACATATTCGTAAAGAACATAGTTTTAGTATTAATAAATTGCATAAAATGAAATAAAAAGAGTAGAGAAACAAAGTAGAAAACAAAAGGAGTTTATGATCTTTTCTTAGAAGGTGTTCAGATCTCTCTCTCTCTCTCTCTCTCTCTCTCTCTCTCCAGTACTAAGCTCTTTCCTCTCTAGAGTAATGAAGAATCAGTTACAAAAAGTTGAAAACTATAATAAATAGTCTAATATGCACCCATGGACTTGTTGTGCAATTCCTGGAATTTCTCGACAAATCTTGTAATTTTTTCAAATTATCATTAAACTCGCGGATCCTGAGGTGTCGATCGACACACATGAGTCAGTGTCGATCGATGCTTTTCGTAAGAATAGACTTCGACTTCAAGTTTCCAAGAGAGCTTTACTAAAAGCTACAAAACGCTCCAAAAAGATCCAAAAGCTCAGGTGGCGTCCAATAAATACCTAGACCTAAAAAGACTCTAAAACAACTCCAAATGCATATAAACCACTTTAAAATAGACTTATATCATCGGTGAAAACAAGTAAAATCCATGACATATCATACACCAACATTCATTTTCTATCTAGAAATTTTCAACTTAAAAAGGGATTATCATAGTATGTGGAATGTTAAGATGAGCAATTATTTAATTCGTTGAGATTAATTTACGAGAATTTGAGTTCCAATTTTATTTTCTTATGAGCTAGAATTATAAACGGTTGTTTTTATGAAAAAAAAAATGCAATGTTATTTTTTTGGCATCAACATAAACATACTCAATTAAACATTTGTGAACCACTCAGGTAACTTAGTGACCATATAAATCCTTATCATTTGGAGAACAAATCATACTCTGATTATCCATTGCTTGAATGTCTAGGTACATAAGATCATCCCTTACCAATGAAAGGATACAATTTCAAAATCTTGTTTTCCTTCTGAGACTTTCAAAAACCTTCATCTTGAGGAAGATCTACCAAATCCCGTGCCGCTATGTTCCCAGATTCCTCATTTCCATCCTGAAGAAACTCATCCAAACTCTAGATCCAACTAGCCACCGCCACTGCTGCAAGAGTCATTTTGTGTCTAAATTCAAAAAATAAAGACATTAGTAATTCTGTTCAGTTACAGTATTTGAATTATGTCTGATTTTATTTTTAAAATATTCTGTTTTAATGTTATTTTATTTAGTGTATATATGTTTAACACTATGTTTTGAAAACCGAATCGGACCGATAGGTCGAATCGGTTCGACCAAGATTCATTGAAGAAACCGAGTCCAGTTTTGTTTAAAACCCAAATTTGAGAAAAAATCATAAAACCGGTAAAACTGGTGATCCGGATCAACTTCAAAAACCGAACTTTAGAAAATCAACATATAATTAATGTGTTTGAAATTATTAGTAAAATTTAATATTTCATAATTGTTAGTTACAAAAACGTTTTCCTCATGGTGGACGGCATGGACGGCATGGACGGCGTGGACGGTGGTCATAATCAAAGAAAACGGCTTGGTGATTTGTCAACAATCGTGAGCTTCACCAACCCCAAGCTTCTCCTATAAATACCCAAGGTGAAGGTGAAGAGAGAGCCATCCCAAAACAAGAAAAACACAGAAGAAAGAAGAAGAGAAGAGAGAGAGAGAACGTGAGAAAAGAAAAAAAAAAGTTTTTTCTTTAAGAAATTATTATTTGGGATCGGGGTGTGTTGAAAGCTTGTAAAAATTTCCCGGTGATAATAAAAGGATCGGTAGCAGGTCCCGGAGACGTAGGCAAAGTTGGCCGAACTCCGTTAACAAATTTGTGTGTTTTTCTTCCCGCTCCCGCAAATTCTGATTTTTCTGCAAGGAAATTTGACCCGTATTTCCTAACAACTGGTATCAGAGCTTGAGTTACGGGGATCGGTCAAAAATTTGTCGGGTTACTGTTCACGTGAATAGTGATTTCGTGAATAGTGAATTTTGTCGGTAACATCGGTTCATCGACGGAGGTGTTTTTTTTTAAACACGGTGGTTTCAGAAACGATGGGAGGCGAAGACGGTTCGGCACACGGTATCGGGAAATTTGACGGTACAGAATATGCATTTTGGAGAATGCAAATTGAAGATTATCTGTACGGAAAGAAGCTCCATCAACCGCTGAGCAAGAAGCCTGAGAAGATGGATCAGGACGAGTGGGAGCTCCTTGACAGACAAGTTCTAGGTGTTATAAGGCTAACACTGTCGAAGAACGTTGCTCACAACGTTGCGAAGGAGAAGACCACGGAATGGCTCATGAAAGTTCTCTCGGATATGTATGAGAAACCTTCAGCAAATAATAAGGTATTTCTCATGAAGAAGCTCTTTCATTTGAAGATGGAAGAAGGTGGCCTGGTTGCCGCACATGTGAACGAGTTCAACACGATTGTCAACCAACTGTCATCCGTTGAAATCGAGTTTGATGATGAAGTGCGCGCATTGATCCTGTTGGCATCTCTGCCAAATAGTTGGGAGCCGATGAGGGCAGCGGTTAGTAATTCTGTCGGTACTCAGAAACTTAAATTTAATGATGTTAGAGATCGTATCCTTTCTGAGGAAGTTCGAAGGATAGACTCTGGGGAGACATCCACGAGCTCTGCTTTCAACGTAGAAAACAGAGGACGAAACCTAGACAGAAGTAACCGGAGTAAAGGCAGATTGAAGTCAAGGAATGGATGGGGTCAGTCCAAATTCAGACAGCCTCTGGAGTGCTGGAATTGTGGAAAGACAGGCCACATTAAGAAGAATTGTCGGGCACCACTTAATAAGGAAGACAACAAGGGAGGCGGAGTCAATGCAGTGACACGTGAGATTGCTGATGCATTGGTAGTGTCTGTTGATTCCCCGAAGAAAAGTGAAGCTCGTGATGTAGCTACAAACAACACCAAAGCGTCAATCTCCTATGTTGATAGCCCAATCGATTCATGGGTTCTTGACTCAGGAGCGTCATTCCACACAACGCCGCACCATAGCATTATGGAGAATTATGTTGCGGGAAATCACGGAAAGGTATATCTTGCTGATGGGTTACCTTTGGACATAGTTGGCATTGGAGATATCAACCTGAAGATGTCAGATGGACGTGTGTGGAAGATTACGAAGGTTAGACATGTACCCAAGTTGATGCGAAATCTGATCTCGGTAGGTCAACTTGATGATACGGGGCATGATGTAAATTTTGGTGGTGGAGCCTGGAGAGTCAAGAAAGGTTCCATGGTGGTGGCTAAAGGTCATAAAAGAGGCACTCTTTATATGACGACGAGTTATCAAGACACTGTTGCTGTTGTCGAGAATGCCAAACAGACTAAGTTGTGGCATTGTAGGTTGGGGCACATGAGTGAGAAAGGGATGAAACTCATGGTGGAAAATGGCGCTCTTCCGGATCTGAAGACGGTGGATCATCAGATGTGTGAAAGCTGCATCCTTGGGAAACAGAAACGAGTTAGTTTCTCTAAAGGAGGAAGAGAGCCAAAATCTGAGAAGTTAGAGCTGGTGCACACTGACGTGTGGGGACCCGCTCCTGTTGCATCGCTGGGAGGTTCGTACTACTATGTGACCTTTATTGATGACTCCACAAGAAAGGTGTGGGTTTACTTCATGAAGAACAAGTCTGAAGTGTTCTCGGTTTTCAAGAGATGGAAAGCCATGGTTGAGATTGAGACGAATCTCAAGTTGAAGTGTTTAAGGTCTGATAATGGTGGAGAGTATATCAGCGGCGAGTTCAAGAGATACTGTGCTGATAACGGGATCAAGATGGAGAAGACTATTCCTGGAACGCCTCAACAGAATGGAATAGCGGAAAGGATGAACCGAACCTTGAATGAGCGTGCAAGGAGCATGAGATTGCACTGTGGATTGCCAAAGACGTTTTGGGCAGATGCAATTAGTACCGCAGCTTTCTTAATAAATAGAGGACCGTCGGTGCCGTTGGGATTCAAGATCCCTGAAGAAGTTTGGAGCGGCAAGAAAGTAAACCTTTCTTATCTAAAGGTATTTGGTTGCTTAGCTTATGTTCACATTGACGATGCTGCAAGAAGTAAACTTGACTCAAAGTCGAAGAAGTGTTACTTCATCGGTTATGGTAACGAGGAGTTTGGTTACCGGTTTTGGGATGATGAAAATCGAAAGATCATCCGCAGCAAGAATGTTGTGTTCAACGAAGAAGCGTTGTACAAGGATAAGCTAAAAGAAGGCTCAGAGAGGAAAGAGCCAGAAGTTGTTGACCTAGGAGATATCGTGACACCGGAGTTGCCACAGGATACAACAACAACAGAAGAAGAAATCTCTCAAGAAGAGAGTGGTGAGGCTGATGAGGATGATGATTCCGAAGTGGTCCCACATACACCAGTCACGGAGTTACGACGGTCAAGTAGAATCATCAGAAAGCCTGTAAGATTTTCTCAATCGCTCAACTATATTCTGCTCACAGATAGAGGCGAGCCTGAATGTTATGAGGAGGCTATGCAAGTTGATGAGTCGATCAAGTGGGAGCTTGCAATGAACGACGAGATGGCATGTATGGATAAAGTTCCATATGCTTCTGCTATAGGCAGCCTGATGTACGCGATGATATGTACAAGGCCAGACATTGCACATGCAGTGGGAGTCGTTAGCAGATTTATGAGCAATCCAGGAAAGGAACACTGGGAAGCTGTTAAGTGGATTTTCAGATATCTGAAAGGGAATCCAAGTTTGTCGCTATGTTTCACAAAGTCTGAGAAGGGATTGCAGGGATATGTTGATGCTGACAATGGAGGTGACATTGACAGCACGAAGAGCACAACCGGGTATGTCTACACTTTTGGCGGTACTGCAATTTGTTGGGTTTCAAAATTGCAGAAAATTGTATCTCTATCAAGCTGTGAAGCTGAGTATGTTGCGGTTACGGAGGCAACAAAAGAGATGATGTGGTTATAGTCTTTTCTACAAGAGTTGGACCATGACCAAGGGAAAAGTGTGTTGTACTGTGATAGTAAGAGTGCCATCGATTTGGCAAGGAATCCAGTTTACCACGCTCGGACAAAGCACATACATCGGAGGTATCATTTCATCAGAACAGCGCTGGAAGATGAAGTGTTGGTGCTTGAGAAGATCCCAGGAAGTAAGAATCCGGCAGACATGCTGACGAAGGTCGTGCCGTGTGAGAAGCTGAGGTTGTGTGAAACCTCATTTGGCTTGTTGGAGTAACAAGCTGAGAAGACCTGCTACATTGATCAAGGTGTGAAGACAGATTGAAATCAGTCTTCAAGTGGGAGATTGTTAGTTACAAAAACGTGTTCCTCATGGTGGACGGCATGGACGGCATGGACGGCGTGGACGGTGGCCATAATCAAAGAAAACGGCTTGGTGATTTGTCAACAATCGTGAGCTTCACCAACCCCAAGCTTCTCCTATAAATACCCAAGGTGAAGGTGAAGAGAGAGCCATCCCAAAACAAGAAAAACACAGAAGAAAGAAGAAGAGAAGAGAGAGAGAGAACGTGAGAAAAGAAAAAAAAAGTTTTTTCTTTAAGAAATTATTATTAATTTCTTGAGTGTATTTGGGATCGGGGTGTGCTGAAAGCTTGTAAAAATTTCCCGGTGATAATAAAAGGATCGGTAGCAGGTCCCGGAGACGTAGGCAAAGTTGGCCGAACTCCGTTAACAAATTTGTGTGTTTTTCTTCCCGCTCCCGCAAATTCTGATTTTTCCGCAAGGAAATTTGACCCGTATTTCCTAACAATAATCAGTGTTTAACTATCACGAGTTAATTGGTTTTGTTAAGAAAAATGTACAGAATATATTTTTGTTTTCATATACTACTCTAATTTGCCATATTCATAAAAATTGAAGAATTTAGTTGTAAGAATAAATAAAAATGTTAATTTTAGTTTTTTTTTCAATTTCCGTTTACATAGTATTCACTTATTTAATGTCTATATAGCTAGATAATGTTTATTATTTATTTTTCTAATTAATAAAAAAGAACAGAGAACATATTATATGTAAAAATATTTATTTAGTCTATATAGTGTAAAAATATGATTATTAATATTTAACTTTTATAATAGAAAACCCGGTTCGACAAAACAATAACTATACTAAGTTGGTATCCGGTCTTGTTTTTAAAACATTGGTTTAACACATCTATTTTCAAAATATATTTAAGAATCTGGTTTTCCATTTTTAATGTTTCCACTTCATCTTATCCGTTTTAAATTTTATGCAGTTTAGAGAGTCTACAAAAAAATGTTTGCCTCCGTTCTAAGAACTACTTAACATTTTAGAAACCGCGTTTCTTAGACCATCTCCAATGTATTTACTTATTTCTACCTCTAAAATAGAGGAACTCTATAATAGAACTTAACTTTAATGTATTTTTAAAATAGAGAATTCAGATATATAGTAAAATATAGAAGAATGTTATTTTTTCCTTTATAAATAAAGAAAAAGTGGCAATCACAATTTTAGAGGTAAAAATAGAGATATGTTAGAGTGTTTAACTTTAAATGCTATTATAGAGGCGAAAATAGAGGTTGGTTGGTGATGCTTTTAGATCATCTCCAATGTATACCTCTATATTTTTTTCTAAAATAGAAATCTCTATTATAGAAGTGGATTTGCTCCAATGTATACTTTATATTATAGTATTTCTATATATTTTAAAGATAATATTGAGAAAAATTAATTTTTGTCTCTATATTTAAAGGTGAAAATAGCATATCTCTATATTTCTCTTTAGGGCATCTCCAACAGCCCTTCATCCCTTCATTTTTTGAAGGGTTTTGCATTCCAACAACCCTTTATCTCTTCAAATTTTGAAGGGGTGAATAGTGCATCTTCAAATTTTAAGGTGCACTATTCACTCATTCAAAACATTGTTTACTTTTCACTTTAGTACTTCTATTTATATATATTTTGTAATTTTGTACTTATTATTTCTTATGTTACATTTTAGTATTATAATTATATTTACACTAAAATATTATAATTAAGATCTTATAAAATTAATTTCAAATAATAATAATAATATATTCATAGATATTATATACAAAAATATATTATTATTAATAAAAATATAATATAATCATATTATTTTACACAACAATAATAATACATTTCAAAAAATTTAAACAGATTTAACATAATAATATAATCATAATATTTTACATCAAAATAAAAGTTACATAAGCTAAAATATTACACATTAAAAATATATGACAATACTAATATTCAGGAAAATTTGATCTCGAACCACCAAGATCATCAAAATATTGTCAATATAAATTTGGAGCAGTCTCTTGAGGTTGTTGTTGCTGAGTTCTTTTTGTATGATTCTTGCTTGTTCAGATCGGATAAACTCGCGAGTATTAATATTATCGATGGAATTTAAATTTGTCAACAAGATTTTATTTTCTTCCTCCATTTCTTTTAGAGCTAATTTTTTGCTTGATTTTTCATGCGTAACTGAATCATCTCATAACTTTTTTCCCTTGATGATGCACTTTCTTTCAAAAAAATTAGGGTTTGTTCATTTGACGAAACCAAATATTACCTTGACCAAGTTTTCATTTGAGTTTTGCTTTCTTCGATCCAATAGGACGCTGTGACGAATTTGAACCACCATCATCACTATTTAAATTGATTGAGAATGAAGAAAATCCAGGAGATTGTGATGCTGGAGAACCGACTGTATCGCTCTCAGTATCCGGGATACCGATATTGACATTATCTGAAAAATTTGGAATATCTTTCATTAAAAGCCACACATGATCAAACTTAAAACCTTTTTTTAGTTTTGGGTCTTGCATCAATAATTTCTTTGTCTTCTCCATCTGCAAATACTTTTTGGAATTAAAGAGCTTGATTACATACATAAACACAAATAAAAATATATAAAATATTAATATAATTTATACTTACAATGTCTTGATCGGATGCGCCACTTGGATGCATATTTTGCACTTGGATCACACAACTCTTCAAGTTTCTAACAGCATACCAAATAATACCCATCCTACTTTCTAAAGACCTATGACTTCTAATTTCCCAACTCTCTGTTTTCTGTTCATTGTAACTTTTTCCTATTTTTTCCCATAATTTCTTCAGAGTTTGATTGTTGCTAGCAATGGGATCTTGTGAAATTTCTAAATAGATATGACATAATAACTCATCTTCTTGTTGGTTGAATGATGTTCCTCTATTTTTTCCATTTTTGTAAACAAGATAAAGAAGCAAATAAGTGGGATGAGTAAAGTCTGATTTAGTAAGATGTGATGATCCATTTGGAAAAGTCTATTATTTATACACAATTGGTGTGAACAAAAGAATCCGTATGAATGAATATAAATTATGGTTGGAGGATATCTTGTCTACTGAATATGGTTGGAGGTTGGATAGAAAAATACAATATTTCATTTAATGGTTAGTAAGACAAGAAATCTATTTAGTAACCTATTGAATGGTGTGATCAATTGAATATGGTTGGAGGTTGGGTATGGTTGGAGGTTGAAGTTGGATAGGAATACTTATTTTTATATATAGACTTGCATTTGCATCTAATAACATATCAACACAATTTCAGATAAAAAATACAAGATTTCATTTAATGGTTGGTAAGACAAGAAATCTATTGAATAACCTATTGAATGGTGTCATCAATTGAATATGGTTTGAGGTTGGATATGGTTGGAGGTTGAAGGTTGGATAAGAAAATGACAAAGATTGGATATGAATATTTATTTCTATATATAGACTTGCATTTGCATCTAAGAACGTATCAACACAATTTTAGATAAAAATGAATTTTAATAACGAAGATTCATCTTTTCAAAATTCTTTTTCTTCTTCTGACTCATCTGAGTTTGATCAATGGATTATTGATGAAAATGAGACAATGGAGAGAGAGTAACAAGTTGCAGTCAACTTGTTTATCAACAACAATCATCTTATTCACGAACTCAATCATGAAAACAATCATGTAAGTCACCGTGGCTCTATCATCGGTCATGCAGTTATTCTTCGTGATAGAGAAAATGCTCATCGTAATTTGTACATTGATTTTTTTTTGATAATCCTGTGTATGGTGAAAGAGAGTTTCACGTCGATTTAGAATGTCAAGAAGGTTATTTCTCCGCATTGTCGATGCCGTTAAGCAACACGATAACTACTTCAACCAACGACTTGATGCATCTGGTAGACTTGGCTTATCAACTTTACAAAATGTAACAAGTGCTATTTGGATCTTGGCATATGGCATGCCTGCTGATGCGACCGATGAATACATCAAAATAGGAGAGTCTACTGCAATTGAATGCATGAAAAGATTTTGTCTTGCAATTGTTTCTGTCTTTTCAGACTGGTATCTCAGGTCACCAACACCAGAGGACGTTTCCAGACTTCTCAGTATCGGAAAACAACGCGGATTTCCAGGAATGTTGGGCAGTCTTGATTGTATGCACTGGAAGTGGAAAAATTGTCCAACAGCATGGGCAAGACAATTTGCAGGCCGTAGCGGGTCACCTACAATCATACTTGAAACGGTTGCGGACTATGATCTATGGATATGGCATGCATATTTCGGAATGCTAGGCAGCAACAACGGTAGTAATGTTCTTAAGTTTTTCAGATTATTTTCCAAGCTTGCTCAAGGTACCGCAACTCCGGCTCATTACACAATTCAAGGCCAAGAATATAACATGGATTATTATTTGGCTGATGGTACATATCCTAAATGGTCAACAATTGTCCAAACAATAAGCGATCCCCAAGGTCCGAAGAAAAAATTGTTTGCAGCAAAACAAGAATCATGTCGGAAAGATGTGGAACGAGCTTTTGGAGTTTTACAATCCAAATTTGTTATCGTCATAGGATCCTCACGTTATTGGAAGAAAGAGGTATTGCATGATATAATGACATCATGTATCATAATGCATAACATGATCATTGAAGATGAACGAGATATCAATGCACTGATTCGAGATGCAAGACAGGCACCACCAATAAACGTTGAGATGACCGTAAATGAAGATATGCGTTTTCAGCAATTTTTAGCACGTAATCTTCAGATAAAAAATAAGGAATTTCATTTCTCCCTTAAAAATGCATTGATTAAACATATATGAGAGCATTACGGAAATAATCGTATTGATTAGTTTTGTATTTTATATTTTTATATATTTTGTAATTTGAATTGTTTGTGTTTTATTATTATATATAATTTTATGTTTTTTATTATAAGTAATTTGGTGTTATTATTAAATTTGTTTACTAGTTATCTCAATACCATATATTAATATATGCTTTTTATTTATTCATTAAATTTTAGTGACTATAATTTATTATTAACAAAATTGAGAACCAAAATGTAAATTATAAACTTTTAAAAGAAAAAAATTTGAAGGTCACCATTGGAAAACCATCCCTTCAACTCTTTATTTTAAAGAGGAATCCCACAAAAAATGAAGGGACTTGTTGGAGATATAGTTATAAATAGAGAAATTATGTTATAGTGACAAACACCAGAGTAGATCCACTTGTATAATAGAATTTCCTTATTTTTGGTGGAAATATGGATATGAAAATAAATGTGCGTTAAAATGATTTTAGGCACGAAGGCGTATGCCGACATCCAGCTTCTTTCCATATTATAGCATTAGTTCTTAATTTTGTAATATAACTTTAACCAAGAGATTCTCTTATCCATTTGTGAAAAAATACCAGATCAAATACATGTTTTAAATTTGAATCCACAATATGTTGCTAACCTCAGATGACATGATTGAACCGTATATCGTTGGGCTTTAAGTAATTTACGAGTACTTTTATTGGTTAAAGCTGGACGTCGGCTTCTGGTTTCCAGGTCTTCCAGTCAAGAGTTTCTTTTTTCTGTTTAGTGAAAAAGCTTCTTTGTCAAAACAAAAATAGTTTTTTCTGCTTAATGATAAAATAGAAAGTTTTAAATATCTAAAATATGGATAAAGCTCTCCAGATCACAAGATAGATACCCATTTGTTCTAATATGTAATATTCTTGTTTTAAAATCAACTAAGTTATTTTGAAGTTACATTATTTTGGTCATCTAAAACAGATATATGTCCATGTTTTAAGCCTCATTGGAAAGCCCTGAAGAAGGGGTCCATCTTCGAGTTTTGACTCTCCTAGATTCAACCAGGTTTAAAAAAAATAGTTTCAAAAAAAAAATCAACTAGAGTTCGATATGTCAATCCGCGCAAATATTTTTATTTTTTTATAAGTAATATTTGTTTTGCATAAATGATGGTGTATATTTTAAACATTATATGTATAAATAAATTTTAATATGATTTTCTATTAATTCGATTTATTTATTTTGTAAACCATTAATTGTATTACCCACATTTATATCATATATTCATCGAATTGGATTTTTCATTGGAATATTATTTATATGAAAATATACGTAAAATAATATATTAACAAATTAGTTTATGTTTGATTTCTATATTATATAAACTGACTATTTATATTTTACAGTTTACATGAATATAACATTATATTTATAAAAATAAAGTAGGTTAACCCATTAACTTAGAATAACCCATATAAACTTTATTATTGTTATATATGGTTTTCATAAATTATACTGTTTTTAGTTATTTATATGTCTTTATAAGTAATAAATATTTAAATTAAGAGGTTATTAAAACGTGAGACACGGAATATACAGATAAATACTTGTACTATGATATAATGATCAGTAATTGTATTATGTGAGGATTTAGTTTTCTATATTTTAGAAATATTCTGTAAATATATTTAATTGTTAGTCAGTAATCAAAGTATCAATAGCGAATTAATTAAGTTTTATGTTTGTTTTAAATGACAGAAAATAATAAATTGTGAAATAGAGAGGTAATTAATATCTCAGTGACAACAACTGTAACAAAACATATGCAAAGAAAATTAGTAAATATCTACTAAATTATTATAGTAAAGATAATTAATAACGTAATTAAGATGAGTAAAAATTATTAAAATGTAGTAAAATAATTAAAATTAGTAAGTTTTCTTTGTAGTTATATAGATAAAACATCTATTTTTATCTTCTTGTTCTTGTATTCCTAAGTATCACCAATAGTTGATTTTAATTTATTATAAAATGTACATAACTGATTTATACATATTAGAAAATGTGCATAACTGATTTATACATATTAGAAAATAAGAAGGAAATTTGTCAAAGATATCATATTTCATGATTACTTTAATCACATTTACTCTTATTTTAAGAGGAAAAAATATACATATAACCATAGGATTAATTAATTTAAGACTTAGGGTTTAGATTTGAGGGGTGGAGTAGGGTTTTAAGATATGAAAGCTATGATTCTAATTAATGTAAGAGTCTTTTGCCTTTTAATAAAATTTTTTTTGTGAAAATGTCTTTTTAGTGAAGGTAAAAATGAATAATAGTATCAATAATATGGTAATTTGAAAATTCCCGAAATAGGAAGTGATATATTATAATAAAGATCTGTTTAAAAAAAAATAGAATAACAAAAAGAAGAAAAAGGGAAAGAAAGGATAGGATAACTAAAGTAGACGTTCATGTCTCTCTCTCTTCTCCATGTTCTCTCACTAAAATCTTTTACTAGGGAAGAAAAGAGGTGAAGCTTTTTGGTGTAAAGTTGATCTTTTATTAGATCAAATTTTTTGTCTGTAAATTACTTTTGATCAATCGATTGTACTTTTCTTTCGGCTTAGCCGATTTTGTTCTTCGCTATGGTAATTTTGTTGTGTCTCCTATGTTCTTATTTGGAGCTGATCTGCAAGCTATTCTTCTATCGTCGACGGAGAATGATCAAAGAGCTTTCCGATGATTTTATTTGAATCCAATTGGCTAATGATCAGATATTTCTCTCTTTTACTGATTCACCTAAATAACTTTTCAAGAGAATCGGTCTTTCTCTAATGATTTAGCCATATATGGCATTTAAAGAAAACATCTCTGTCTGGGAGCTGATTGAAATTAATGGAGTTTTGCAGTTATCTTGGAAGAGATAAGAAGAGTTTGTGTTCATAATGATCCAACGAATGTTCTTTTTTCAAGCTGACTAGAGTTTCCTCAGTCTTAATAATCAGCAAAAGTGGATTTCTCCGGTCAGGAAGTCACGGTTGAGGTGGAAAACATAATGAGATTGGAAGAAATTTGATAATCACGACGAGACTCCAGATATGGGAATGGATCGGTACTGAAGCAAATTAGGACTTAAAGCAAATCAAGACGGAGAAGATTTGCAGCAGCGGATCGGTGGCGGAACGGTGTCAAAGATTGCAACTGATTCATGAAAGCTATGTGTCCAATACGTGTCTCTGGAAACCCTAAAGTGAAGCATGTGTCTTGAGTTGTGTTGGTTTGTTTCTATAAACGAGCTTTGAATTGTAATTTGTTAACTTTTGTTATTGGGCTTCGATGTTAATTCCGACTCTTGTAATTATGTTCTTTGAACAGTTATAATGAAATGAGTTGGAAAAAAAACTAAAGTGGACGTTCTGATAATCAATAATTGCATTATGCCCCACATCTCAATTTAATTATTCTAGGTGTGTGTTTTGTTGGTTTCCAATTTATGTCGTTTCGTATGATAATTGGGATTTTTATTCATTGGCCACCAAATGATATCTTCTCTTAGTGCTCCAATATGACGTAAAATAATCCACATAGTCTCGCACTGAAATTAATGGTATAACGACTAAGGAATCTAAGCAAGGACTCTGGTTAGCATAGAGTAAGATTGGTATGCCACACTAACCTTTTACATGTATTATTTACCATACAACACCCTTTACAAGTATAAAATGGATTATCCAATTTTTATTTTGACGGTGAGCTTGTTATAGTTGGTTGTATGAAATTTATTAGATTCGCTACACGTCATCGGTCGTAGGAAAATTTTCAAATGAACCATATGGAGGTGTTCTTGTGTAAGTTGATTTTGGGATGTTAAGAAACCCCAGTTTGAAGTAACCTAATGATACTAAACTCGTGTGATCACGCAGATAAAATCATGATTTGGACTTTATTTTCTCATGAAAAATTTGTTTGACCCTTCAATAAATCAGGGATAGCTCAACATTTTTTATAAATATAAATTCAAATGTTGTTTTTTTTTCCATTTTTTTGCTTGGGTATTTATTTTCATCATCCTCCTATTATACTCAAGTATTATTGTTGTTGAAGAAATGGAAGATGATAATCAAGTACCTATTTTTTCTTGGTCATAAAAAGCATAAAACATACCTGCAGAATATATTAAATCATTCAATTAGTAAAGAAAAATAATCAAACTTCTTCAGACTTAAAAAAAAAAAAAACTAAGACAAAGGACCCTGCAGCGAAGAGAGGCTCGTACCGCGTTGATGCCTTGATGGTTCTAAATGATTTGAGATTCTATGCATCTTAATTATGGACTGTGTACATATTATATATAGATATTTACCCCAGCCGGGTTTTTCTTACAAATTTATGGATTTTGATTTTTGTGATAGGAACGGGAGTCCACCTTCAATGCAAGTCATATTCCCTGAATTGGCAGGCTACCTTTCAGTAGCTAAGAACTCCAAGATAATAATTATTGGCAACTCAATTTTCCTAACTTATCAAATATTTTCTAAATAATCTTATATGAATCGACTTTAAATTTTTCATTTTAGGTTCACTTGCTTAAAGTGTGCTTATCGATAGCTTTAACTTACTTTTTTGCCTATATTTTGATAAAAACTCAAAACAAACTCTGACGTAAGTTTGGCATTTATCTTTAGCATATTTCCACGTGGATAACACTACGATTGCGATCACCTTTTCTATGGTTAATTTTTGATTTCCTAGTCCTTCTTATCCTCATGTATTTATGTGGTGGTAACTAAATGCCTCCTTTTATGAATATAATTATGTAAGTGATGTTCGTTTCATCCACGCAGCTTTCTGCGTCAGCGTTTGCTTCTGCGGCTGAGGTTGCGGCTGCGTTAATGACGCATGTTGTTGTTCGTTTAGTTGACGCACGAAATTAACCTGACGCACGAAAATTGATGCAGGCGCAATGTTCTGTTCGTTTCGCAGACGCTGCGGCTATTCTTTAGCGTCTATTCTTTATTTAATTCATATTTGATTTTTATAAATTTTATAATTATATTTTAAATTTGTATAATTCATATTCTTCATTTAATATGTAGTTTAAAGGAAAAAAATTGTCTACTACATGAAGTTTACCCTAATATGGTGAAAACCATCCAATATTTCAAAATATATTAATAACTACACGATGTTTATTTTAATACATGCTACATATATGAAGTAAATGATTATATGGTGGGAACATCAAAATCAAGTTTAATTGATTTTAGGAAAAGTTTATAGGGTCAAACTGTAATTAATCAAGAAATCAAATTTAAAACCAAAAAACTAAATTTTAGAAAAACTTTTGTACATTAAGTTTTGACTGGGTAAAAATTATAGAAAATAATTGAAAAAAATAAGATATTTATAACTGAAATTTAATATATTTTAATATTTATGAAAATCTTAAAAATATGAAGACAATAAATTTAATATAGTTGATCATATTAATTTCCAATATAAACATTTTAAGGAATTCATATTTTGGGATTTTAAATTGGAAATAAATTTTGGTTCACGGATTGTAATTCATATTAACAAGAATAATTATTTTAGAAGTCAAAGAAAAGAAATACTAGTATCGTAAGTTTGTAACACTTACAATTAACATCATAAAATTATAAAATATCATTTACAAATATATTACTCCTATCAATAATTAGAATGATATGACATACATAAGCATTATCATTTTTTTAATATGTTACCGTAATTTGACACACTATTTACGAATACCAAATTTATAATCTTACCTATAGATACTAAAATAACATGATGTTTACATAAAAAAATTATATATATGTTATCTGAATGTATGTATGAAAAAACAACAAATAATACATCTTTTGCCATCTTTAGCACCTACAAGAAAGACAGTGACAAGGCAAACAAATAAGAACAATGAACATACCAAAGAAGAAATAATACGAAACAACATACCTTGAGAACAGCAGCAGTCTGAGCTTGAGAGTGTGAGCTTGAGAGTGTGAGCTTGAGAGTGTGAGAGCCTGCAAACAAAAGACAGAAACAGTAAACTCAAGAGATTAAAACAACATATAAAAAACACATCTTTTTAGAAACACTATCTTTTGTTTGCAGGCTCATCAGCTTGATCTTCAAGGTAAGTATGATATTTCTTATCAGCTTCCATTATATATTACTTCCATGACAATGCTTATCAACTTGATCTTCAAGGTAAGTATGATATTTCTTCAAGTTTTAATGTTTCTGATTTATCTCTTTTCTGTGCAGATGATCCAGATTTGTGGACAAATCCTTTTGAAGAGGAGGGGAATGATGCAACATCCAAAAAAGTTCTAAGCTCCAACCGCGACTTACTGCAACATCCAAAATGTAATAATCCCTATCGACAAAACGACAAAAACGAATTACTTCAAAATTTTTTGATAATTCTCGTCAACAAACGACTAGGTAGATTACTTTGAATAAAATCAAGGTTTAAGAAAATTTTATGTCTCGATGACTTACTGAACTGTCGATAGAAAATGCCAAGGCACTTCAATCACCTAAGTCATTTTGAGCCAACAGTAACGAATTATTAATAATCTCTAAGTCCCTAAACGACTTACTACGAATTATCAAATCAATACAATTGACTTCATTGAAACAAGAAAATCCAATGGCTTACAAAAGGCCTCAAAGGACCGTAAATACACTGTTCGTACAAAACTAAAGGAATAAAGACAACAAGAAAGGGGAATCAACCCCCAGTTCTAGATAAATCACCGCCTCCAGCTAAGGCCGCCTGCTTGGGAGGAACTTCAGATGCATTACCCGACAGATCTTGCGGATTCACACTTTGATGCTCCTCCGATTCACCCTCCATAGGCCTGGCCTTGTCGCTGTCCAGCGGTCCACGTGTCCCTTCGCTAGAGTCCCCAAGGCTGGAGAACTCTTCACCTTCACCACCTGAAACGTCTGAGACGTTTACCACGCCTTCCTCCTTATCCTTTCCAGCCGCGCATGTGCTCCCACCAGCTGACTGAACTCCAACACTCTCGTCTGAACGCTCTCCGAGGGAATGGCTTGGATTCTGGAGAGCGGTAGCCGTTTCGGGGTCGATAAAGTTCGCATTTGATCCGTATAGATTGAGCCCGACAAGAAGATCTTTGTTGAGGAACTTAGACTCTAGAATCAACGGGTACAGAGAGAGGCCAGCTTCAGTGAGAGGCCCGACGTCCAATCAGATGGCATGTGCCTTCCACTTCTCCTCCTCGGCACAAAAGAAGTCGATCCTTTCCCGCGGGATACTTTCCCTTTCAAATTGAGCAGTTGAAGGCATTTTCTCGTCCCAAAATCATGGCTGTAGTAACATCGCGCTTCGTCGTAAGTGTCATAACGAGCCTCCCGCTCACGAATGCGACTGAACCAAAGATTGGCCTTGGCGATCATAGCGGTTGGCACCCTTACCTGCTCACGGGTGACTTCAAAACTCCAAGAGTCCCTGAGGCGAGCGACCTCCCTCGCGTGCTTCTCAGCGTTATCAATTTCTCTCGCTCCAGTTCAGCTTTCTTCGACATTAAAGCCGCCTTCTCCCTCTGAAGCCCCTCCACTACAGTTTTAACGATCCTCAGCTCATTGTCGACATCTTCAGCCCTCATTGCTTGAGCCTCACTCCGGCTAACAGCCTCGTCTCTTTCGCGAGCCATCTGCTCGAAAGAGATCTTCATCTCTTCTCTCAACGCGATAGTGTGCGCCTTCTTAGCCTTGACCTTCCTCTCAGCCTTCCCAAAATGGGCGTACGTCGCCTTAAGCTCGGTGTAGTACTTCTCCATCAGGAAGTTCATGCTACCATCGGCCTGCGCGATAAATGACAAACTCGATATGTTATAAGGCGAAATTCAGCAAAAACTCCCAGAGCCAATGGCGAGAAAAAACACTTACCATCAGTTTTCTGCGGGCTGCATAGAGATAAGCCTCTTTGAACCACAGCTCATCGACGTCCGACAAACCGCTCGGTACACCCTTGATCTAACGAACCAGGCTTGCACATTCAGGTCTGTTGCAAATCAGCAGAGTGTCAGCGTCGTACGAGAAATGGACTCGGTTAGGAAATTAAGTCTTTAGTCACCGAGTAATCGCCTTCTCTCGCGGACCTTCCGGGGCTCCACGATCCACCGCAAACGTTGGCTCATCAGTCCAATAAATACGGCCCAACGTATTAACTTTTTGGTCTAAGCAGCCAGATTCTCCGGAAGCCTGCATTCCGGATCCCGAGTCAATTTTCTTTTTTTTTTCTTCTTCTTAGTAATTGTTTCTGGGAGAACTCCCTCCTGCACAATTAAAGGATCGGGATGCGTTCCATTGCCTATCGAGGCTCTTGTTTTCCTATTTAGACCTCCTTTGACAGTCTCCTCCGGACACAAGCTCTTTAACGACTTGTCCCGTAGGTGAGGAATTCCTCTCTCATCGACCCCTCTCTCGTCGAGGGCAAGCCGCTTCTCGGCCGAGTCCTTCTTCTTCTTTTCCTTCCTCTGAGGGTCATCCGACTGAACTCCCTCCGCCATTCCAGACTCGTCCCGTCGGCCGTCTTCAATGGGTGGATCATCTTGCGATCTCTTCATGCTACCCACGGGAAGTCTAGAAGCTTCTGTGTTAGTATGCAGAATCTTGGCATCCGCAACTTTGGGGCTGCCTCCAAGTATGGGATTATCCGGTCCCAACCCATCAGGGCCAAACCCATCAAACATGTTCATGGTCCAGGCCGCGGTAGAAGAACCGTCGAACCTGTCTCCAAAAGCGGTGGAAAGATCCGGTAGCCCCTTCATCTTCAAAGCTCTTGTTATCTCTCGTTGTTCTGCCTTTGTGAAAAAAGAGGACCTCTTCTTACCGGTTTGGGGCTGAAAAGGAAGAATAGAGTCCCAATCACCTGCACGAAACGCCGAGTCTAGAATAAAAAAAAAGAAAAAACGGAACACGAGAAAGCGAGAAAGCGAGAAAGCGAGAGCCTAAAGGGACCCTTACCTCTGTCTATATGATTCAAGGCACGAAGATCTCTCGCCTCGCTTATTTCGGGCCAATTTTTATGGCCAAGCTTAACTAAATCCCGAGCGTTGTCAAAGAAGGATCCGGGGACGCCAGTCAGGTACGGATGGCTAACTGCATGACAAAAAGAAAACGACCAGGGATCAATTACGAAAGGATTCCGATCAGGCAAAACGGTGTACCAATACACTAGTTCCAAAGCACCCGAAACTTGTTGTTTGGTGGCTCAACAAATGCATGTTGATCGGACATAATGTAGAAGTAATAGCGCTGCCAGTCATGTGTCTTGTTTGGATGACCGGTGATTATATTATACTTGGGACTCATGTTCACAGTGTAGATAATGTTTGTCATAGGCTTCACCATCGTCAGCTTCTCAAACGCCCGAGTACACAGAGATATACCGATCTCCGCAGCCATCACCATCAACACAACCACCAGGCAAAACGAACCGTTCAAGAATTGTCAAATGGCCACATCCCGACGAAAAACATACGACATGATCAGCAGGGGAATCAGAAACTAGAGCTTGGTCTCTTTCTGGAAGTACGACTCGTAGACGCACTGGTACCCGATAGGCGGTGACCAAGGCCACTGCCCCTTTGTCGGTATCAGATAAGTGATGCTGATCGCATTGCAGTCTTTGAGTAATCTTTCCACACTCGTAAAATTTGACCAAGTCCCCCACACTCCCTTCCACGACTGTTTCTTGACGACAACCAAATGTAACAGTTTGGATGGTATGGCCGGAAGTTGCCTAAAGACGCCACGACCATGATAACAGTCGGGACCAGGGGAGGAGCCACGGTCGGTCGGCTCTGACGAACCGGCAGGGAATGTACGTCGTCTGTTACATCTGCCGCCGAGTTACAACCATCTTCCCCTCTGAACTGCCTCTCTGCATCGATAACCAAAAGCCTCAGCGGTAGATTAAGGCTGGGCATATCTGTCAGCGCGTTCTGATGAACAAGGTCAAAATCTTCGAGAGGTTCATTGATGGTCTCGTCCCTGGCAGGGCTCGGCGCTGAAGCTACCACCTTCCCTTTCTCTTCTCGGTAAAACTGTCTTCTCGAAGCCATTCTTTTAACCGACAAAACTCTATATATTCTACACAAGAGACTAGAGAGAGAACGTATAGAGAAGGGAGAGAAAGAGTACTTGGGCTCGTGGAGAAGAATGAAGAGAACGAGGGGAAAGAGTCTATTTATAAGGAGGAAAGAAACACGGTTCCCCTAGGCATCATAATTCGGTCTACGAAGGCCTAATTGGGCCTTAACCGCCTAACTTTTCTTTGCTACCTTTCTACTTCCAGCTTAAATGGGCCTTGACTCTCGCTAAATTCCCATTTCTCTTTTGACTGTTTAAATTCCCCCGATCGATCGATGTCTCGACATGAATCAATGCAGTGTCCCTCCAAGCGACTACTTCTCGTAGCGTTATGTCGCTCACCTTAGACGACTTGACGTCCCGATTTAATTTGATCTAGCGGTCCTATTAGGTCGCTCGATAAAGGCAACTTTGCTTTTGAAAACGCATGCAATCAGACCGAGTCGTCGCCGAGACAACGAGCGTCCCTACACGGTGTGATCAAACGATTCCATCGAGTTACTCACTAGGACGACAGAACAACAGCCGACAAAAACTGCCGAGAACAGGTCTTCTCGCACCAGGCCATCTATTTCTGAACCACAATCTATTGATCCACTAAAAACAACTGCGTTGTACATCAGTGAACTGGGGGTGGGTTACTGTGTGAGGTGGATTATATCCCCTACAAGGCCCACAAAATAGCCAGCCTGCCCCATCAAACTCAAAGTAATTTGACTCGGCTCGTGGCTAAAAGCACGAAGCTTCCACATGCCTCGTGATGGACTGCTTTTAGCCGACGCGGGTTGTTTGCGGTCGGCTCAACGCAAACGACTACAATGAAAGTCCATTTGGCGACGTAACGAGTCGGCCCACACGAGTAAAATTGCCCACTAAGACAAACCACCTTAGGGAATCCATTGCTTTGGGTCGACTATTAAAAAGGAAAGAAGAGGCAAGGGCAGAGACATATACACACTGGCCGGCTAGAATTAGGGTTATATTTTTCTTGTATTATGCCGACTTCACTTGTTCGGTGAGCTACCTGAGAACCAGACATTTTCCTTTCCAATACATCCCTCTTACCAGCAAACATTTTTCGACTTTATAAAAATGTCTTCGGACTAATCCACCAACAAATTTCGTCCTTTTTACTAGAAACCGACCAAACTCGGTTCAAAAATTTCGCTTCCAAAACGAAGAGGAACAAGAAAGTATGTGGTATTATAAAATAACAAAATTAATATCTCGGTGTCATTCTTTCTATTGCTCAAAATGACATTGTGCATGTTTTTATTCATATATTGGTTTATCTCATAAAATGAGTACCAGTTACACCCACGTCAATTTTAACCGTAACTTTTATTCCTAATATATTTCAGCTATAAACTACTATCTACGAGACTGCCAAAATTTATAAAATAATATAAACTCATGTCATAACAATCGCACACAATACTTATATGTATGTATTTCTACTACAAGACAAATATTGATTTTTTTTTCTTCCTTAATTTTCTTATATTCCAGATATCGGACGATGCTCATCAGCGGGAATCGTAACATTGCTACCATCATCTATAGAATAATCCAATTTGTAGTCATTGTTAACTTGAGTTCTGATTGGTAGTTCGTGAAGGCTATTCTTCTCAAGGATAGCTAATCCTGATATTTCATAGTCCTTACCTTTTCCCCAAACAACCAGATACAAACCCATGGCAATCACTGTCCCTCCTATTACACTGCAACACAATGAAACATAAGGAACAAATATATATAGTTAAGCCTTTATTCAGAAAAAAAAAACAAATAAATATAGTTGTAAGTTTACAAACAATTGCAAGATATCTTTATTTGTCTAACATACCATCCGTAATGTATTTGTTCATGGAGAATAAAAGAAGCAAGGAGAGCTACAAGAATCATGCAAAGAGGGTTAAAGGCAGAGACGAAAACAGGCCCTCTCGTTCTCATAACCATCCCTTGCACGTAGTAGGTTAAACCCGAGCTTACTATTCCCTTCATTTTAAACAGTTTGATCAGTATTTTTTTTTTTTTTGAAGTGATTAGCTAAATAAATTTGAAATTATAGTTACCGTATAAAGAGGTGCTAAAAGCCTGGCATCCCATCCAACCGCCCATCCGCTGGAGTGGCGCTCCACTACGAGAGCTACTACGGTGCTTTGGACAGCCCCAGATAGGCATATTAAAGCTGCCAGTGAAAGATCCGCAGGATATGTCCTTATCGTGATTGACTGTATATCAAACGTACATATGTTTTTAACAATATATATATATATATATATATATATATATATATATGTATCAACTATCAACCACGTGGAATACAGCTAAACTTTCTGTTTTCTTTTTTTTTTTCACATAAATTTTGATTATCGCTTAGGGTTTTATTTAAAACAAACGCTTGTCAATATGGAACATGTGGATTTGAATATATATGCGGATGACAGTGGCACAATGATGGTATCAACATAAACAAATATGTTGCATATCCTGGTCTTATTACGATGTATATCTACTAAATGGTTTTGTAACAATTGTGTATTTAATGCATATGCGATGCTATATAGGGGCCTTTGTAATGCATATGGATGTTGTAAGATATAATATGGAATTAGTTTTAAGTAAAACTATAGGGGTCCTAACTATTTACATATTTTCAAGTATTCATGACTTATACATTTATATTTAGTTTGTCTGGAGGTTGAAAAGAAATTAATATGTATGATCAAAATAAGCAAAAATAAAATGTAAGTAGAGTACCTGCAAAACATAGAAGCAAGACCAAGCAACACAACCGAGGAGTATCAACAAGGTTCCACCAACCCAATGATTATGGTCTTGTAAACTGTTGCTATGTCCGTTGTGTTGATCCATATTTGAGTTAGACCATGGTAAAGGAATAAGTGGACCTTTGTACAATGTCATGACCAATGCCCCTCCAAGAGCGACCAATGTCCCAACTATCTTTGCTTGGCTTCGTACCTCTGTTATCTTGACTTTCTCCATTCTGTTCAAATATCACCGTTTTCAGTTAGTTTAAACATGTGTTTTCCCTTTATTTAACTTGGATCCAGGACCAAAATTCAGGGGATAATCTTCCATTTAAGACATTCATAGTGATTACCATAATTAAAATAATGTTGAGTGGATTCTAAAGTACTCTGCTGGACCTCTAAGTGAATTCTTTGGCCATTGAAACATTATAAGTTGGTTTAATATGTGTGTCAACCATTGATTACCTTAGAATCCAAGCGATTATGAAAGTGACAGAAGGAAGAACATTCATGATAGCAGATGTATATGTTGCTGATGTCATGTTCATCCCCAAGTAACCAAAACCCTGGTCCAATATTGGCCTATAGAAGCCAATACAAAAGCATGTATTAAGGGTACTAGTCCCTTTCTGAAATATCATCGCTATGCCTTTTTTCTTAGTTTACAAAAATATGCCTTTGTTGCTATAAGTGCATAAAAGGAGAAGATTAATTCTTACTCTAAAAAGCCGAGCAACATTATTTTCCAGAAAACCGAAAGTGTCATCTTCGGCCTCAGTTTCCTGTTAATTTAAAATCAAGCCCAAGAAGAAATAAATAATCAAATTTTAACCCTTGTTGGTTTCTTAATCGATAAACTATAAAATGTAATAATTGCATGTTTAACATGGACTGACCTTTCAAAGAAGATTGCAAAAGGCGCGAGAACAAGAGCGGCCACAGCATTACGGTACACAATCAGAACGTAACGATTCTGGCCTTGGTTTAGAGTGGCCATAATGACAATATACGTTCCTGCTGCTCCAAACTGCAAAAATATCATTAACAAAAATGGCCTAAAGTTTTTAATGATCGTACTTGCACCCTCCATGGTTATTGATTTTTTTTCTTTTTTTTTTATCAGTGTTATTGAAGTCAAATTTTGTGAATCTTAAGAAGAATCAGAGATGATGGGGAAAATATGCTGAATGAGTCATCTTATATAAAACATCAAAAAGGTGATACAGAGTTTTAGATAAACATGAGAACTTGTTTTTCCTGTGATCGAGAGTCATGTAGTAGATTAACTAAAGAAACACAATAAAGTGTACATCTATATATATATATATATATATATATGAATATCAATAAAAGCACGATCAATAGGATACGTTATGCAGAAAAGACAATATTTTTTATTTTTGATGGGTATGGGTTCATTCAAGCAATCGTAAAGCAAACATTAATTCATAATTATTTTGTTCACACACCTATCTTGCTCACGTCATTTTAATAATTATTTGTTTGTGCTTTGCCCAACTTGATAAACATAACCAAAAGACTTTCTCTCTCTAAATATCTATTTTCTCTAGCCGACTTCTAAATCTAAGTTTTCTATCAGTCAATTGTACCCTCTTTTTTTTTTTAGATTTACAAGTTCACGGCCTCTTATCCTTTTTTGTGCTTCGGCAGCAGTCTTGTCCTCCTTTGCTGTCGTCAGAGGCCTGTTATAATGTCTAGACCGTCCACAGTTAATTGGTCACCCAAGCGCGCTTTCTCGGCCCGTGGACCATATTCCATTCAAACGGTTGGTGCGTTAATTTCGGAAAGATTGAAAGTCTTGTTCACTGACCCTCAATCACCACATGACCTTTCCCTGTGTTTTAGCCTCACTCAGACGGTATCGCGCATCACTTCTCAATAGGTCACTCATCCTTTCACTACTCCAGCATAAGTACGCTTAACCCTGGAGTTCTCAACGGATGAGTGACAAAAAGAGTAAGTGCACATTAGTGACATAGGTAGCCAAATCAATTCTATTAAGCCCTTTATCATATACCAGAAATCGGGATGTTGAAATTCACCCCCAGTCACAGAGTGCTACGCCCTCGTTGCGCACCACGACATGTCTCAAGACGCCTATCAGGTTAGAACTGAGATAGCTAAGCAGCTGTGATACCACTTGTAATACCCTGACATCCCATGGCTAATAGGCCACCGACACCCGCTCTCTTGGCCCATGGATCCCATCCCGTACCAACGGTCGGTGCGTTGATTTCGGAAGGCTTGAAAGTCTTGTTTATTGACCCTGCAATCACCACATGAAATTTCCCTGTGTTTTGGCCTCACTCACAAGGTATCGCGAATCAATTTCCGATAGGTCACCCATCGTTTCACTACTCCAGCATAAGCACGCTTAACCTTGGAGTTCTAAACAGATGAGTGACGGAAAAGGTAAGCACACTTTCGTGACATAGGTAGCCAAATCAATTCTATTAAGCCCTTTATCATATACCAGAAATCGGGATGTTACACCTGCCTCCTTGTGTCTCTGCTTCCCCTTGTCTCTCTCTGTAGTCCTTTCGTTTTGGGGCAGAATGTAGCTAGATGAGTCATCCTCTTTCGGTTCAGATCCAGAGCTCACGTCGTAGATCTATGAGGCTCTCGGTACGGTGGGTGGTGCTTGAGCATGGCGCTTGCCTCGTCGCCCTTGTCTTCTTCTCTCGCTTGTGGTCTCTATCTGGTGAGATTTTTCCAAATCTCGTTTAGCTCTCAGATCAGGAGGCGCGTGGGTCGTCGGTGGTCTCTTCCAAGTGTTTTCCTCATCTTTTAGTGTGGCGTGTGGCTTTCATGGGGTTGGGTCTCTTCTCATAGGTTTGGTTTAGAGCTTTCTACTCCGGGCTCGAGCTCAGGTTTTTGTTTTCCACTGTTGGTCTCTGGTGGGTTGCGTGGAGGCTTCTGAGGTTGGGTTCGACTCTCCTCGTGAGTCTCTCTGGTGGTGATGCTATGTGGTTAGCTTCGGCGCTCAACTTCAAATCTTGTGTTGCCGGTGGTGTGGCGCTCATCGCCCTTGCCGTTCCTCCTTGTGCTTCTTGCAGGTACTATCGCATATGGGTCATTGTGATCATTTTGATTAGTGACAGGCTGTCAGTTAGGCAATCGTGATGTGCTCTCGTTTGATGTTAGCTGCTTAAGAGGTGTGTACCCTTCCGGTCCCTCTGTTCTATATGAACCTTCGGTTAAATGGGTGTATACGGCCACAATAGGCAAATTTGGAGGCTGTAATCTTCGAGTCTTCTCACTATCTCGTGCCGTCGCTTGTGGTTCGTGTCAGGTGGAGAGTTGGTCCGTGCTTGTGATTCTTCATACTGGTTTGTGTTTGGTGGGTCTCTAGGAGGCTGTAGGCACCATGCATTCAAGGTTTGAGGACGCCTTTCTCTCGGGCTCGTGGCAACCACCAACCTTCCCATTCCGCTCCTTGTCCCCTGGCTTGAGCTAGCCTCGTTGCCTTCCGTTGCTTTGACTTCACCTCTAGCCATTCACGTTCTTATGTTCTTGTATTAATGCTTGGTGTTTAGATTATTTTACTGCATTTTCGCTATTTGTGCTCTTGTAATTTCTATCAAAAATCTAAAATTTGGTATAACAAATTTAACATTTACAAAAAAAAAAACATAAGTTGAAATTTTTTGATTAACACATAAACCGGAAATTTACATTTTTAATTCGTGTATGTTTTGTCATTATGAATTGACGTGAGTCTAAATGTTTGAGCAAACTTTCACCATCACGAAGCACGTCAGAGCGTAACGTCTTCGGATTTTAAGTAAACCGTTGTAAGCTTGTAGGTATTTGAGTATGTTTCTCGTTTTCTTTATGAGGAAAGTAGGAGAATATGTACGTTAGATTATGGATGTTTATACTTTAGTTCCTCCTGTTTTTTTTTTATTTGGGGTTCTGTCCGTTTAGTTGGATTGGCAATATTTATAAGAATGTTATTGCAGGCCAGTCCTAGTTTATACTCGTTATGACTTGTTCAGAGGTTGTGCGAGTTAGAGCACCTCCACTGGAGGTCCTTAAGTAAGATCTTTAAGAAAAAATAGTGGTGTGCCCCACCACTTTTCTTAAAGACCGGTTTCAAAAATCCCAATTTAAGTACCAATTCTTACACTTTTTCGTGGGCCCTACTGTCACTTAGCGGCCCACGATTGGTTCGTTCTTTTAAAAAAAATCAAAAAAAAAAAAAGTTAGGAACCTCAAAGGAATTCTTATGGATGGAGGTGCTCTTAGTCCACATGTTTTGAAAAGAGTAGTCACTTTATAATTAGTCATTTTTAATTGTTTGTAAATTATTTCGGTTGTCTATTTTGATTTTAGATGATGAAACAACCAAGCTGTTATGTTAGATAAGCATTTTTTTTATAATTTCTATACAAAACAAAAAAAATTCTAGTATATTTGCTTGTAGAACATGCTCCTTTCTTTTTTAATAGATGATGTTTTAGAAAATTATTTTTATATATTAATAAAACAAATATTTAGTCGATATAATAAAAGAATTTATTTATATATTGTGTAACCTTAAATAGTTTCGTTAATATATATTATGCAAAAATAATATTATACAATACTATATTGTTTTATTTCATTATATATATATATTGTTTTAATTTGCGTATTTATCTAATTTTCATATGTATGGTTAGGGCTTATGGTATATCTGGAAGACACAAATAATATGGTCTTCAATAATATAGATATGGATCCCAAAGATTCTCTTCAATTAGCAATAACGGAAGCAGCCCTATGGGCTGAAGCAGAAACGTAAGTAGTACACCCGATTACCCAGGTACCCAATGCGGAGGAGTCAAATATACCTCAATATTTAGGTCGATGTTATTTTACATATGGCTCATGAAAGGAAAATGATAATTACTCGGGACAAAGATGATACTGTAGTTTGGAGGGATTTAATAGGCTCATGGGGGTAAGAAATACGCGACACAGGCTCTCACCGTTACATATAGAGACATAAACTCTCATCTGGACTATGGAGCGTATAAAGAATTTTAGACAAGTCCACGTAAAATTTTCAGATTGTTGTCAATTAGTAAAGATGGCTTACAAAAGAATGACATGCATACACAACATACTTGGATGACATACAGATTTTGAAGGGAAGTTTCAGTCATTGGGAGCTCCTACATATACCAAGAATACAAAACAATAGGGCAGATAACTTGGCACGCATGCTCAGTAGCAATTGTCCTACGTTGTTTACATGGACACAAAATTACCAGTTTGGTTTGCCGAGTCTTAGTTAAGTTTATTAATTTGATGACCAAAAAGTGGATGATGCAATATTCAATATTTTTATTTTTTATTTAAGTTTTGAATTTAAATTAGACAACATAAGATATAAATTTCCTTTTCAGAAATTACACAATAATAATTCGAGCTGATAATTTGTTAGTTTTAACAATAAATGTAAAAAGACATGGTATAACTACTTGTTCTAATCATCAAAAATATTTAATTAAATTGGATATAATTTTAATATAATTTTCAATACTTATTTGCAAGTATTTTTATTTTTTGGGAAACTATACTAATGGGGATATCAATGATTTTAGGATTTTAAGATTTAGTAGGTATGTGGTTAGTTTAATTTTGAAGTAGTAGAATATTCTTATATATCTTTAGATCTTTTTTTATTGATATTGTATAAAGAATATTGTTGTGATCTGCAAAAAATATTATTGGTAAGAATCAATAAATTTTAAGCCACAGTTCAAAATACGTCTATACATTATAATTATTAACTATATTATTATATATATTTTCAATTGAGTTACAAATATTATAAAGAAAATTTATTATATGTTTTCGAATTGTATTAATTTAACAAATATTAATGATAATAATCTTGTGGTTTAGAATAGTATATAATCATACACACACACACACACACACACATATATATATATATATATATATATATAATTATATTTTACGATTTCATAACATACTACTAAGAAAAGTACCTAAGAAATAAAGTTACATATCGTGTTAAAAATTATTAGATTTATGGGTTATAAAATGTTCCTTATAAATTAATTGGTATATTTCATTATATTTAACTGTTGGTACTAAATACATATTTTTGATTTTTATGTTAACGGTAGACAATTTTTTTTCAAAATGAGTATATATATTTTATTTAATTAAGATATCGATAGGGTCGACAAACTATTTCTCCACGAAAACTATCGTATATCACTAAATGTCTCCCAAACTGTGTTCGTATTTTATATATCCAGAAGTAAAATTATACATCGAATCCCCCATAAAAAATGTTAAATACTTATCTCTTTCTCTAATAAAAGTTCGAAATATACCCCAACAAAATTGGTTTACTTGGTTTACTGCATATAATTAAAAATAGTAATAAACCCAACTGTAAATCGATTACTTCTAATTTCAAAACCCATACCTGACTAACAAATTGAACCACAACCGACTACCAAATTGAACCACAACCGACTAATCTAGTAACACAATGACTATGAAGAAGATAATTTAAGAAAGCAGAAATCAAAAACCTGCACATTCACTTTTCTTTTCTAAAATTGGGTGACAATTACAACATCATATAATCTCAATTCTGTTACATATAAAAATCAGTCATCTGTAAAATATGCGATCTTGATAAATAACCCCATGAATAATGATTCCACGATGAAGCTCTTCTCGAAATACTTGGAACGCTAGACGGTTCTGCATGTTCAACACCTTCGATGGCATGCTCACCCCGCAGCAGACAACCACAACGAATGGCTCTGCCTGCAATACTCAAGAACTTCCGATAAGCTTTGCATCCTATAATCTGTAAGAAATTGCGTTATCTGAGCGTCGAAACCCAAAATTGGATGTAGAACCCTTTAAACCTTAACCATTAGATATGGAATTTTTGTTCAAAGGATATATAAAAGAGAAAATTACTAGCATAGAAAAGTTGTTATATGACTAGAATATCATACATCTTTTGAAATTTACTAAAAGGTTAGTAAGCCCCTAGTTAATTACAATTAACACTCTTGGTTAGTTTATTTGATTGAGCTTATTTATAATAAAAATAATTTAAATTATTTAAAAATCCACGTCACCAGTAACTATAATCCATGTTACGAATAACAATTCATGTCACTAATAATTGTGATTAAAAGATTGGGAAGGAAACGAAACGATGTTTAACTTAAAATTTCCTTCGCGATTAAACTCCGTCGTTATTTTCGTCTGAAATCTTCACCTAAATCGTTTTCTCCGAAGTCGTTTTCTCTGAAATCGTCTTCTATCCAATCGTCCGTAATCGTCTTCTCTGCAAGCGTCATCTCTGAAATCATCTTCTTCAATATGTTTCAATGCTTTACTTTGATTTTCCGAGTTTGTGGCTGAGTTATGAGTTATTTGGTGTCTGACTTATGAAATATTTAATGGTTTAGTTATGAGTTATTTGATGGTTGATTTATGCTATATTTGATGGCAAATAAGAGGTGATGACATGGATGATGACATGGAAAATCGGCAAGTCAGCCGCCAAACATAATCATAACTCAACCTAAATAAATCAGCCATCAAGTACAACGTAAGTCAGCCGAAACTTGAATACTATTTCAATAATTAATCTTTTGCTAATAAATCAGCTGTAACTAGGATGGAAAATCATAAGTCAACCGTATCATCATATAAACCAGCCGTTAAATGAATGTTATTTTGGTAATTAATCTTTCACTAATAAGTCAGCCATAGTTAAGCTGAGTTTACTACTAATCCAGTCTGTTACGGAAAATTAAATATAACTCAGCCGTAAAAACTTTTCATAAGTCAGCCGTAAATTTAATAACTCAGCCAGGCGATGATCATTAAATAAGCCGACGAAACATAACTCAGTCGTGTCTTAACAACTCAGCCGAATTTTTGAGAAATCAGCCCGTTGATGTATAAGTTAGCCGTAACTTGTGTTCGCAACTCAGCCGGCTATGTTGGGCATTTGCAACTTTCAAGATATTGCCCAAGGTCCTTCAAGCAGAATTCTGGTTGCCTAATATGTTTTGAGATGCTCATTCATTCCTATCTCAGTGTAATCCCTACCAGAGGTGGAAGTTGTTGACTGCTGGGGAATTGATTTTATTGGGTCTTTTCCCTCTTTTTTTTGGGAATAAGTACATCATGGTTGCAGTTGACCATGTGTCTAAATGGGTGGAAGCGATAGATTACTCCCAAAAATAATGCTGATGTGGTATTGAAGCTGATCAAAAGAATCATCATCCCTACATTCGAAGTTCCTCGGGTAATCATCAGCGATGGCAACACTCACTTCATCAGCAAAGTGTTCGAGAAGCTTCTAAAGATGCATGGTGTTCACCAACGAGTGGCTACACCATATCACCCTTAAACTAGTAGACTATTAGAAGTTTTTAACTATCAAATCAAACAAATCCTGGAAAAGACAATAGGAATAACAAGGCAAGATTAGTCAGGAAGTTATATGATGCACTTTGAGCCTACATGACCGCATTTAAAATGCCACTTGGGACTACATCATTTTGTTTTCTTTATGGACAATTATGTCACCTTCTAGTAGAGTGATATCGCTCAAATTACCCTAGAGAAACTTTCTCTCTCAAAACAAGAGATTCAACTTAGTTTAGGGATCAAATCCACAAAGAGCGTGGACACACAATAGACTATAGAAATCAAGATTACTTTAGGAAATTAATACAAAAGCAGCAAATAATAGTAGACAAGTAAATCAGTTGGTTGTAAACGATATGAGAAAATATCTAGATTGAGGTTTCATGCAATAAGAATTACAATGTATAGATGCTAAGAATGTGTGATAAACCGTCCTAGAAATTGAATGCAATAGTAAGATATCCAGCTCTCACTATGAGTATAATTAGATGAATAAGTCTTTGTTCCAATTGTCGCATGCAAACAAGAAATGAGTGTCGATCGATACTACAGATTGTCGATCGATACTACAGAGTGTCGATCGATACTACTGAGTGTCGATCGATACTTCCTGAACGTCCTAATCGATATATTCACTAGGTTAATTAATCCAGCTATAACATGTACCTAACAACCTAGCTCAACATAATTATTATCAAAAGTTGAACCTACTTTGGCAGTTACCAATTATCATTAATGTTCTAGGTTGCTACTCTAGAACACAAGCAGTAAGTCCAATTCTATGAAGGATCCTAATAATTCACCCTATCAGTTCTATGTTTCAGTAATTCATCTAAACTCTAATAAACTCCATATATAACAAAGGAAACTACTCAGACATGATTAAGCAAAAAATAACAATAATATGAACATAATGCATAAACATAATAAGGTACGAACATTGGAGTTCCAATACAAAAGCTCTGAAGGAGTTCTTGATATTTTCTCTAAAAACTACTAATAAAATCCCTAAGTAAATATGGTGTGGTAAGATGTGTAAGGTGGTATGTTGCCCAAACAATGGCAAAAACTATAAATACTAGGTATAAAGTCAGCCAAGGGTGTTATGGTAATTATGTGGATCCTTTGGGTTTGAGTCGGTCTTGACTTAAGCCGGTCCGTCTATTCACGTGGGTGCCGAACGACACCAAGGATTCATTGTCGATCAACACTTTCTCTAAATCTCTAAATCCCTCCTTTCCGACAATGTATGATCATTACTTTGTATTAGAATAGTTGGGTCCAAGAAAATTTTCCTACACCTTAGTATCTTAAGAAATCATCTCAATCTTTTCCTTTCTAGATGCCGAAGAGAGGTGAGAGGGGAACTAGAAACCCACAGACTTTTACCTTCCATACATGCAGGGGGAATCTGATTCGGTGTATACCAAACCCAAAAACATGAAAGTTAAGTTGATTAAGGTTGGAAGTAAGATTTGGTTCCTTTAGACTTTCTCAGCTATCAGGGATGTTATTGCAATCATTAACCTCAAAGATTGATGCTAGAGAGTGGTTAGATAATAAGTAAAATTGAAAAAGTTCATCATCCCATTTTTGACTCTATAAAACTCAATAAAAACTCACAAAACTAAATCTCAAAATAAAACAAAATATCACTAATACCTCCCTATACTTAAACAACACTGTCCCCAGTGTTATATACAGTACAAGAATGGTGGGAAAATAAATCATAAGGAAGATTTTAACAAGGACACAATGAAATGGTGGTCGATACTAGTGATGCTTTGTCAATCAATATTGATCAAGTGTCGATCGTTGCTCGTAGCAGACTTGTCTTCCTCAGATTTTTTTTTCTTAAAACCAGATATAAGTAAAGCACAAAAAATCAGTAATAAATGAAAATAAAACCAAATTTAAAACTTAGTAATGGGTTGCCTCCGATGAAGCATTTGAATATAGTCTTTAGCTTGACGTTTTGGAGGTTTTTGGCTAGTGTGGATGTAATGGAATACTTGTTGGAAAACATATATCAACATCCTCTTTGCTCATCTCGAACCAGGTGCCTACAAAGATTTCCATGGTTTCTTCTCCTTTGGTTATGTTATCTTGCTGCCTCTGAATGATCTCATGTGTGTAATCCACTTTTAGCTGTAGCTCTTCCATACATTTCCTTAACAATTGGATGCTATTGTTGAGAGGGTAGTAGATTACAACAATCTTTCTGTACAATACATCAAGCATCCTCCCATGAGTTGTATTGATGTCAGCTACCATCTCCTCGACATGATCTTTCTTATATCTCAGGTGCTGGCCGGTAATGAGGTGTAGGATAAATTCCAGGAATCTGTAAACATCCTTCATATTGTAGTAAACTTAGATAACGACCACCACAACTATCTACCTTCTCAAGTATTGCTTATATGTCTTCCTTTGAAACATTGATGATCCCTTCCATCCTTAGCTTGTGCATTACCCTCTTATTTGAGTAAACTCCATACTCATCTGGTGCCACTACACATATCTTTCTTCTAGGAGGAATGCCGCCTTTAACTAAGAAAGTCTCTCGGAACTCTGGACTCGCAGAAGTATTGACCGATGCTGGTTGGCTGTTGATCGGCACTTCGCCATCATCTTCATGCTCTTCTTCAGAGTAAGAATAGCAAACTGGCACAAGACATGAATAATCTTTTATCTCAATGTAAGGCATCTGTCTTTTGACCAATCTACCCGGTTCATAAGAGGCATTATTTTCTATGAGTGCAAAGCACATCTGATTTGTATATATGTTACAAACAGCTCTTACAGTAACCATAAAGACTCTCCTAAGTAATAGAAAAGAATTCTAGTTTATTTGGATATCCATGACATGAAAATCCACTGGAACTAAGGCATTGTTGAAGGTTTCTAACAATCCCATCTGAAGGTTTCTAACAATCCCTCATGAATTCACCTTATAGCAATCCACAAAGTGAGTGAATCTTCAGACTAAGTTGATTTGCCATAACCCTAGGCATGATACTGACTAAATAACCTATATCACATAGTGCATTAAGGTAGTTATGACCTATAATCATGCAGGTAACCATGAACTTTCCAAGGTCACTCTTCTTCTTCAGTGTAATCCTTTGCTTCATCTTCTCTCTGATTTGATAGAACTTACGCTCAATGTCCTCGTCTATCTCTCTGATCTCTCTGAAAAACATCCAGAGTCAGTGGGCCCATGAAGCTTCATCGAATGGCATGTCTTCAGGGATCCTAAACATCCTCTTGGTGAAACTATTCAGCTCCTACTCATTAGCTTCTTTTCTTAGATGCTTAGGAACCTTGTTATTCTTTCTCTTAGAAGTATGTCCCTCAGTAGCCTTCTCAATAATCATATGATCTGGTGCATCTTCAGGTTGCAGACTGGTATTCATTGTTGGCTCTGTTGATGTCTAAGACAACTATCTTGCTGCATTCAATCAGTTCGCATCAACACTAGGCAATCAAACTCGGTAAGTCACAAGTGGGTGTTGATTGATTACAATGTGGTGTCGATCGACGCTTGCCATTTCACAAGATCCTACAGATTCAGCTTGGTATGTTGACTGGTGGCCAGTCGCTTGTGTCGAGCGATACCATTGCAAACTGCGGAAAGACATGGAACTTTTGAGTTGAAAGGCCCTTTCTTGGAGCTTCTCTTCCTTCACCACTAGCCAGAAATCATTGAAATCAACTGTCAGCTTTTGTTGACCCTCATGAACTTGATCAAATATACTCTCTTTTTTGCTTTTTTTGAGTTGTTTGTGCAAGATTCCAAAAAGAAGAGGCTCCATAGTTCCTGTTGTTGGTGTTTTTGTTATAGGGTTTCTAGTATTTCAAACTCCAGTTGTAATTACTCATTTGACAAGATCCATAGGGTTCATGTTTCCACCTTGATCCTCGACCCACTCCATATGCTCCATCGGATGCTCAAGTGGGTGACAATGATAAGGTGTCTGCCCCATAAGTGTAAATTAAGAATGCTTCAGCTCAAAATCACGCCTATGTAAAGTGGAGAACAAATTGCAGATCTGTTGGTGTAGTACTGATCTGAACGGTTGTAGTCAGCCAACGTTTTGGGTCGAGCAGCCTCATCATTATGAGCAGCTATAGCTTCAACTGCATCTTGAGAAGCTTCTTTTGGGTCATGATTTCATCCCCTTGATCATTGATATCACTCAAATTATCCTATGAGCAACCAGTACAAGAAATATCGGCATTAATAACACACTGAAAACGCTACCATATGGTTTTCGTAGCGTCTCCATAAACGTTATATCAGCCGCAAATATTGTAGACCTTCCTCCTATAGTATCACTTTTTTAGTGCTGTGATAAATAGACATATTCTAGCATTAAACTTCTGCTACAAGATAGTATTTTATAGCATTTTATCCGTGCTATGATGTATTTTAATGGCTTTTTCTGATAGTGCTGTAAATATTTTATAATGATATATATATAAGTAAAATTATTTTATAATGATATATATATATATATAATGAAACTAAAAGTAAACTGAAAAATTATTTATAAGTAAAAACTAAACTTTATTAATTAATTAAAATCTGTTTACACATAAAATCAGTTTACATATTAAACCAAAAAACTAATTAAAAAACATTAAGCCAATACCTATTTAACCAAGACTAAATAAACCAAAACCAAAATTAACCAAACCTAATAAACTAACCTATTAAACCAAAACCGCAACATCCTCTTGGTGAAACTATCCATCTGTTTCTCATTAGCTTCTCTCTTCAGATGCTTAGAAACCTTGTTCTTCTTCCTCTTAGAATTTTATACCTCAGTAGCTTGGTCAACAATCTTAGGTTGTGGTGCATCTTCGTGTTTCTGGTTAGTGTCCTCTGTTGGCTTTGTTAATGTATGAGATGAGTGTCTTGAAGCATTAAGACGCTTTACATCAATACTTTGCAATCAAATTCGGCAAGTTACTGGTGGGTGTGATACGTGCTCAAATTATCTTAAAGCTACTGATTACTCTCTCAAATAAGAGGTGTAGCTGTAGTACTTAGTGATCGAATCCATAGTGAGCGAAAGTACACAAAAATTTGATAATTAACTTAGTTATGTTATAAAATTAAATAAACTTTAAGAACTAGTAAATCAGGAACGAATTGGTTGTAAGAAATTAAGAAAAATAGCTATATCTAGGGTTTTCAGGTAGTGAATTATAATGGATAGAAACCAAGGGGTTTTCAGTCATAGAACACAAATTTAATAAGTGAAAATATAATTGATATATATCTTTGGCTAAGCTCAGAGTCTACAACTTTCGTATGAAATTCAGAATAACCGCCGATTGATGATAGGCAAAAGTCATCGATAGATGGCTTTCTTAGTCAAGCATTAAACGATCAGAGTCGATAAGTTTACTTAGAATTACTAGACTAATCTCTCGATTATCCGAGCAACTTATGCTCAACAGGATTAGTTCAGGTAACGATCCTACTCTCGCAGGTATCAATTATTTAAATTTCAAGGTTCTAGTTAGCTATTCAAGAACACACACAATAAATACAATACTGATGATAGATCTAATAATCACCCAAGTAGTTCTATTGTTTGGCTAATCCGTCAAAATCATTAATAAACTCAAAATATAACAAGATATCTACTCATACATAGCTAAACAGAACATAATAATAAACATAAAATAATGTATAAGATTAGGGATAAAATATTGGGGTTCCAATACAAAGCTTGAAAGAAGTCTTGATCTACTCCCCTAAAACTACTATTATCTCTATTCTTGTAAAAGAGCTCCATTTTGCATAAAACACAAGCAAAAATATTATAAACCAGGTAAAAATCATCCAGGGGGCAATCTATTAATTTTTGTGACTTGGGCTTCAAGTCGGGTACTCTGTGAAATAGGCTTCTGCTTGTTGACATTCAAGCGACGAAAAGGGTGTGTCGTCGATTAAAGCAAGTCTCTGTCTCGACTCCGACGTTGCTGATTTTGACCAGCTATGGGGTTCCTCTCTCTTTGAGCTCCAAAAGCCTCATAATCTCTATAATGCTCCAAAATACACCTGGACCTGGAAAGAGTCTAAAACACATCCTAGACACCCATAACATACTCCAAATATGGCCTATAACATCGTCTAAAAGTGGTAAATATTAGGACCTATCAACTCTCCTAGGATTAACCTTTTGCTTGTCCTCAAGCAAAACAAGGGTAAACATGTGGAAGAGGTTTGAAAACACAAGGATTCATTAAATCTTTAACACATCATTTTCACCTTTACAATGTTGCACCCACATCAAACAAGTGTAAATCTTAAAGAAACTTTATGTACCTTATCCTAGTATAGTAACCAAATCCATTCTACCAACAACTTAACAAATACTAATCTGACTCACCCGTCTACCGACCTCATTTTTTGCATAAAGTAAAAGTGCATGCTTTACCTTGGGAGTATCGATTAAAGGATACATAGAATCTTACACTTGCAAATAACTTAACACACATGCAGTCTTCTCTGATCCTTTTCTTCTCTCTTTCTCTCTTCTCTGAATCTCTTAATATTTCTTTATAAGTCCAATGAATCAATGATGTTGATACAGTCCATTCTTTTTCTTTTATCTTTCTTTTTTTTATATTTTATTTTTGACAAGGTGTAGGCGAATAATGGGGTCACAAGTAATTCACTTATCTCTCGCTTCCACAATGTGTGATCACTCCTTAATGAATTAGAATACTGGCGTCATAGGTAATTTACTTACCCCTTTGCATCTTTCATGAAATCATCTCAATCGTTTATATATAGAAGCCGAAGAGAGAGAGTAAGAAGGGAATCATAAGCACATAGACTTTACCTTCCAGACGTGTAAGAGGAATCCGATCAAATGTATGCGAAACCCCAAAGCAATCAAATAAGACGGTATTAGGTTGGAGGTTAGCTTAGGTTCCTTCAAACTTTCTAAGCAAGTGTGATATAGTGGCAGGATGATCCACTTTGGTATCTCTAGTACTCTCTGCAATCAACACATATAGAATGGTGCTATAGAATGGTTAGATAATAAGTAAAAAAATAAACTGATCATAATCCCTTCATTGACAAAATAAAAGACATAAGAATAAAACTCAAAATAGAAAGCAATATCTGTAAAATTCCCCCTAGACTTAAATAACATTGTCCCAAGTGTTATCTTGTCTCGGTTAGGTGGGAAAAATTAAATAATAAGTAAAAGCTTAAGAAAGAAACCGATACTAGATTCTGTAATGAGTGTCGAGTGATGGTAAGTGAAGGGTGTCGACCGATGGGATCAGTATCGATTGATGGTTGTGCTCTATCATCGATTGATGGTGGTTCTCGATCTTCTTGTTTTTAACTGCAAATAAAGAAAAATATGAAATTAGTAAAATCTTGGAAATAAAATAAATTTAAAAATTACCTAATAGTGGGTTGCCCCCACTCAGCGCTAGGTTATAGTTTTTAGCTTGATGTGTAGCACTGTATGGACTAAGATGGGTGTAGAGTATCACTAGTTGGAAAACAAATGTCTACATCTTCTTTGCTCATTTGAAACCAGGTACCAAAGAAGCTTTCAATGGCTTCTTCAACTCTGGTTATTTAGTTGTCCAAGTTCTCCTTGGTGATCTCAATTTGACTCATCCTCTCTTGAAGGTTGTCAATGAATTTGTGTAACCATCAATCCTTCTATCTGTAGGTATGGATATGTCATCCAATCTTCTAGAGATATCTCCCATCATCATGTCTTGAGATGCATAAACTCCATTAGGTTTATCTTCTAATAGCTTCTCAATTACCAGTCTCTGTCTAAATAATCCGCATGAGGCGTCGATCACGCATCGATTGATTGTCGTGCATATCCGTTGATCGATGGTGCTTTGTCTACTTCATTCGTTTGCTGTTTTTGAATCATCTGATGAGTAGAGTCCATCTTTTGCTTCATCTCTTCCATGTGCGTGGTTAACCAACTGATACTTTTGTTGATTGGGTAATAGATGTCATCAATCCTCTTGTAATAGTCATCCATCAACATCTCCTATGCTCTGTAAATTCCTTGTACCATATCTCTACTACTGCTCTGGTGTAGTAGTCAGCTGATGGTCTGGTCTCCTTAAAGTTCTCTGGTGGTAAACGAAGATGAGTGTAGCCTACGACTGCTGCTCTTTGGATAATATTTCTTATGTCTTCTTTGGACACGTTGATGATTCTGCCATCTATGTCTCGTGCATTTCCATCTTCATCTCTATAAACTTCATACTCATCTCTGGTTTCCCAACAAAATCTTCTTCTAGCTGGATTTTTATAAGATTCGTACCCTTCTGCTGGATGAGCGTCAATCGATGGTCTAGAGGAAACGTCGACTGATGGTGTGATCCGGGTTTCATCGGATACTCTGAAATTTCCAGCTTCTTCTAGTGCAAGAGCACAATATTCTATTGCTTCTTCTTCAAGATAGGTAGCGTCATAATCTGGGTTATCAATATCATGCCCTAGGTCAGGGTTGTCGACCGATGTTAAAGGGTGGGTGTCTATCGATTGTTGGTTAACAATGTCGATCAATGTGTTGGGCTGGGTGTCAATCAATGATCCATCACCAGGGTCATTCTCTTGCCCGAAATTGCAGAAACACATGGCCACAAGTCTTAGTTCATGAACCAAATTAATGAGAGCAGCGTTGGTTCTAGTTTGAACAGGTTCATAGTAATGATTTTGATCAGTAAGAGATATATACAACCTGTTTATCTTCATGTCGCATACTCTTTCTACCGTGGCCATGAAAGCTCTTCCAAGTAGCAGGGATGAATTTTGTTCCACTTGGACGTCCAAGACATGAAAGTGTACAAGAATTAGGGCATCACCGGTTGGCACTTGGAGGTCTTTGACTATTCTTCCTGAATTTACCTTAGAGCAATCAACAAAAATGAATGAATCACTAGAAGGTTCCACCTTTAAGCTGAGCACTTCTGCCATGGTTCTTGGCATAATGCATACTGAAGAACCAGTGTCGCATAGTGAATGAGGGTAGTCATGTCCCATGATGTTGCAGGGAACCACAAAATTTCCAGGGTCGCTTCTCTTCTTCAACTTAACCATCTGCTTTATCTTCTCCCTCAAATGATTAAACATTTTCTTAATGTATTCATTAGTTGCCTTGGTTTCTCTAAAGAACATCCACAATATGTAAGTGTAATAAGCTTCCTCGAATGGGGTTTCTAAAGGGATTCAAAGGACTCTCTTGGTAAAGTTATCCATCTCTTTCTCATTAGTATCCCTTCTGAGATGCCTAGGGATCTTCTTCTTTCTTCTAGTATGTCCATCCATAGCTTTCTCAATTACCGTAGGGACTGAAATATTTGTCTGTTTGGGTTTGGGTAGGGTGGGGGTCGAGTTCCTATGTGTATATGATAGCGTGTAGGTTAAGGTTTATGTTAATCTAATCTATCAAATTAATCCTACGAACTACTCTTGCCAAGAGAGGTCAAATTGCAATACTTAGGGATCGAATCCACAGAGAGCGTGGACACAGAATAGATTTCTATAATTCTAATGGTTAAGTTAGGCAAGCTATAAATAGAGGTTTTGATTGTAAGTTCATTAGAAATAGGAAATTATCTAAAATACTAAAGTGAATGTAAATATGAAAAAGCGATAGATATAGGGTTTCAGGCAAGTGAATTATAATGAATAGGATTCAGGGAATCATTAATATACGAGAACAATAAATGTTAACTAGTCTGACCCCCTCTTGTCCCAACTCTCATATGTGGATAGAGAACTACACCGTCAATCGACGACTAAGAACGAATGTTTATCGACGCTAATCGGGCAGGAAGTTCGTCAACTATGTTAATTAGACCAGCTCTCGCATGCATCTAACAGCCTAGCTCAATGGAATCAGTTATGGCACATAACCTACTCTCATAGTCTTTCATGTCATTTGTTCATGTTTCTAGTTAGCTACTCTAGAACGCAAGCATTAAACAAAATTCCAAAGATTGATATTACTTCCTCCTAGCAATCCTATTATGGGGCTAATTCATCAATACCACTATGAATTACTCAGACATGATAAAAAAACATGATGAACTAAATAATATTATGCATAGAATAATAGGTGGGTACCAATACAAATCTCTGAAGGTGTTCAGATCTCTCCTCTAAACTACTTAAAACTCAATGCAAGAAAACTTAAAGCTGTAAAACAAAACGGGGTCTTGTCTCTTCTCTGCCTAAACAATGGCATAACCCATATAAACTAGGTCAAAACTCGTCCATGGGCATTCTCGTAATTTGTCTAATTTGGTCTTGAAGTCGGCCAATACTTTGCGAGTGGGCCGTCGATCGATAGAAAGGATGCTCTGTCGATCTATGGTCATGATTGATTTCGACTCATACTTATATGAATGTGAATAGCTACTGGATATCTCTCTGAATACCCTAACAAGCTTCATGATCTACATAGTGCTCCAAAACGTACCTTGACCAGAAAAGACTCTAAAACACAGTCTGGAAACGCATAGTAGACTCCAAATATGGTCCAAATGATGGTCTAAAACTGGTAAATAACAAGGTATATCAATATATATAAGGCTCTAGTTTATACTTAGAAATTGACATACTTTTGTTTTGATCGGCCCTCAACCGATTGTAGGGTCTGATTGTCGATCGATTTCTATCTTTTCATACTCGAATTTTTCAGGTACCATCGATCGAAGCTTGGGCTGTCGATCTATGGTCGTTCGAACATGGCAGGATATTCTCACGAATTTCTTCCTCCTAATGCCTAATCTCTTCCACAACTTGCCAAAAGTCATCATCAATGATGGCACTAACCTGATGCTTCTGTCCAGCCTCATATTTTCCTTGATCAAAGCTTCTTGTCTCCTCACAGCCTCACTGATCTAAACCACTTGATTCTCTGTCTTCTTCACATGGTTGTTGAGAGCTTCAAATCTTGGGTTGAGATTGGTATAGACAACATCAATCTTTCCATTGAAGTCTATTGTCATCTTTTGTTGTCCCTCTAGAACCTTGTCAATCATGGCTTCAATCTTGTTGATGTAGGTCTTTGTTGCTATGATCTTTGGTTGTAGCCACTCCTCTGACCATTTCCATAAGAGTTTATGTTTCTCTGGTTCCCATATCTATGGAATCCACTCCAACAAAGTTCACATCTTCTTCATCACATTTCTCATTGTCAGATCATATAGCTTCTACACCTTCTGTGAAGCTAAGTTGCTTCTTCAAAAACCTCTGGACACTATCGAACTTGGCATTTACTTCTTCCATCTGATATTTGGTAAGTGTGGGGGCCGATTTTCTCCTCTCATGATCATTGTTCTTGGTGTTGTTGCTAGCTGCCAAATTCTCTATCAATCTGGTAGCTTCTCCAACACTTCTAGTGCAGAAATTTCCCTCACTAGCTATGTCTAAAGCCAATGGTATGAAAATCAATACCTCTGAAGAAAGTGCTGAGAAGCTGCACTTCATTGAATCCATGGTGTGGAAAATCTCTTTGGTAGGATTTGAATCTGATCCATGAGTTTCTGAAAAACTCTGCAGGCTCTTGTGTGAATGTAACAATTCTACTCCTTAAGTCCTCAGCTCTAGCATCATCAAAGAAATTACGCAGGAATGCGATTTTGATGTATGTCCAGGATGTAACAGATCCTGGTGATAGCTGCTTAAGCAAATATGAAGATTCTCCAGCAAGCGAATATTTGAAGAGCTTGCATAGAAGATATCCCTCATAAACTCCATTAGCTTTAATGGCAAACACAAGATCCTCAAATCGCTCCAAATGATCCATAAAGTGCTAATGTGAATGTCCATGAAATGGTGTTTGTGCCACAAGTGTGAAGTAGGCTGGCTTCTACTCAAAATTGTTCCTCTGGAAGATGGAGGACGGATAGCATATTTGTTGGCGTAGAATTGATTTGGACGATTGTAGTCAGACAACGTTCTTGGTTGAGTAGCCTGGGCTTCAGCTACAACAGCTTCTTCTGGTTCAGGAATTACAGTACCCCGATCATCAATTCTCTTACTTGTTGCATTACACAAATGACCTTCAAGGTCATACAGGTCCCCTCTCTCATTGCTAGTCACGATCAACATAGCAACCATCTCTGCTCCGGAATCATTGTCGATCAATATCTCATGAATAATGTTGATAGATGCCGACAGATGAGTGTCGATCGACGAAGAAATGTTAGCGTTGATCGATTTTTGTCAATTCTCCTTGCAGATGCTATGTTCGGTTGCTACTAGGTCTGAGAAAATTACGTTTTTTCTTTGTTGCGTCTGGTACTACTGGACATGCACCTGAAAGACAAAAGAAAAAGATTTGTAAGTAAACTGAAAAGAAAAACTAGACAAAATTTTCAAAACAAATCTAATGGCGATTCTTGCTCCCCGGCAACAACACCAAATTTGATACGTACTAAAATTACCATAGAGCTAGTGATTACTCTCTAAAATAAGAGATTCATCTGTAGTATTTATGGATGGAATCCACATAGAGCACACAATAAATTTAATAATTAAGTTAGTTATGATAGGTAATTAAATAAACTATAAGAACTAGTAAATCAGGAATGAGTTGGTTGTAAGCAATTAAGAAAAATAGCTAGATTATGATTTTTCAGGTAGTGAATTATAATGGATAGAAGTCAAGGCACTTTCAATCATAGAACACAAATTTAATAAGTAAAGATATAATTGATATCTATCTATGGCTAAGATCAGAGTATACAACTTTCGTGTGTAAATTCAGAGTGACCGTTGATTGATGGTATGCAAACGACATCTATCAATGGCTTTCTTAGTCAAACATTAAACGATAAGATTTAATAAGTTACTTAGAATTACTAAACTAATCTAACGATTATATTTAAAAACTTAAGCTCAACAGGATTAGTTCATGTAACGATCCTACTCTCGCAGATATAAATTATCCTAATATCAGGGTTCTAGTTAGCTATTCAAGAACACAATAAATAAGCACAAAACTGATGATAAATCTAATAATCGCCCTAGAAGTTCTATTGTTTGGCTAACAAGAGATATACTTAGACATAGCTAAGCAGAAGATAATCATAAACATAAAATAATGCATATGATTAGGGATAGAAAATTGGGGATCCAATACCAAGCTTGAAAGAAATCTTGATCTTCTCCCCTAAAACTACTATGATCTTTAAACTTGTAAAAGAGCTCCATTTGCATAAAACACAAGCAAAGATAATATAAACTAGGTAAAACTTGTCTAGGGGAAATCTTGTAATTTTTGTGACTAGGGCTTCAAGTCGGGTACCCTCTGAATTGGGCTTCTGCTTGTTGACCGTCTATCGACGACAAGGGTGCGTTGTCGATCATGCAACTCTCCGTCCCGACTTGTACATTGCTGATTTTTACCAGCTACGGGATTCCTTTCTCTTTGAGCTCCAGAAAGCCTCATCATCTCTATAATGCTCCAAAATGCACATGGACCTGAAAACACTATAAAACACATCCTAAACAAACATAACAGGCTCCAAATAGGGCCTATAACATGGTCTAAAAGTGGTAAAACTAGGAGCTATCAGGGTGTCGATCGACGAACATGTGTGGGTGTCGATCGAAGCTTGCCGTTTCACAAGAAGCCACAAACTCAGCATGGGGTGTCGATCGCTGTTCATACTCAGGTGTCGATCGCCGTTCAGACTCAGGTGTCGATCGCTGTTCAGACTCAGGTGTCGATCAACACCAGTGCGAACTGTTGAAGGACATGGAATTTTGACTTGAAAGTCTCCTTCTTGAAGTTTTCCTCCTTCACTACTTACCAGAAATCATAATCTATAAGGTCATTCACGTGGTGTCTCTGTCCAGCTTCTCATTTTCCTTTAATCAGGGCTTCATGCCTCCTTACAACTTGACTTGTATGAACTACTTTAGTCTCCAACTTCTTCACATAAGTGTTGAGAGCTTCAAAATTTTCATTCATGTTGGTGTACACAACATCAATCTTTCCATTGAAATCTACTAAAAACTTCTTCTGACCCTCAAGAACATGATCGATCATACTCTCTATCTCTTTTTTTCTTGAGTTATTGGTGCAGAATTCTGGTAAGAAGAAGCTCCATAGCTCTTCTTCTTCTTGTTGTTGTTGTTGTTGTTGTTGTTGTTGTGATTCTGGTACTACAAATCTGGTTGTAGTTACCCCTCTAACCAGGTCCATAAGAGTTTCTCTTTCTACCCTGATACTCAAACCTCTAAAAACAAGTGCAACTGATGTAGTTCACATCCTGCTCATCATCCTTATCACTATGGTATCAACAGCCTCTACATCTTATGAAAAGCTCACATGCTTCTTGAGAAGCTTATGAACACTGTCCAGCTTGGCTTTGCCGTCATCCATCTGTTATTTTCCCAAGCTATCAGCCAATTTCTTCAACTCTAAATCAGCGTTATTGGTGCTATTGGTAGATACGAAGTTCTCAATAAGTCTCCCAGCTTCTTCTAGATTTCTAGTGTTGAAATTTTCCCCACTAGCTGTGTCCAGAGCTATCTTGTACACCAGAGCGTTGCTCTGCAAAAAGTATTAAGCAGTTTTACGTCATTGAACCCATGGTGTGGAAAGTCTCTTTGATATGGCATAAATATGATCTATGAGCTTTTGAAAGACTATGAATGCTTTTGTGTGAATGTAACAATTCTGTTCCTAAAGTCTTCAGATCGCGCATCATCAAAAAAATAATGCAGGAACGCGATTTTTATGTCAATTCAGGATCTAAGAGATCCTGGTGGTAACTGCTTTAACCAATATGAAGCATCTCTAGCAAGTGAATACTTGAAAAGCTTGTAGAGAAGGTAGTCCCCAAGGACTCAATTGGATATGATAGCTTATACAACATCCTCGAGCCGCTCAAGATGGTCGATCATATGCTCATGTGGGTAACCGTGGTAAGGTGTTTGTTCCACAAGTGTAAAGTATGCATCCTTCAACTCGAAATTGTGCCTCTGAAAAGTATGAGAACGAATTGCAGATCTTTTTGCGTAGTATTGATATGTATGGTTGTAATCAATCAACGTTCTGGTTTGAACAACGTCATCATTAGGAGGAGTTAAAGCTTCAGTAGCTTCTACAGGGTCAGGGATTCCAGCCCCATGACCATCCAGTCTATGACGTCATGCATTATGCATATAACCCCCATAATTATACAGGTTTCCATTCTAATCCCTTTTCAGCACAAGATTTTAGACCATGATGTCTGCTCGCGGATTGGTGTCGATCGACGAAGAAGAGGTTGTGTCAATCGTTGCTCTCTCACAAGAAGTGTCAGTCAACAAAGAAGTGCTTGTGTCAATGGACGATGTGCTCTTCTCTTTGCGGATCTTGCAGGGTCTTAAAATACTAGCTCTTTCTCATTGTTGCTTCTGGTATTGTTGGATATTCACCTGAATAAAGAATCGGAAATTTTTTAACTAACTAAAACATAAAATAAAACCTAGACTAAACCGATTAGTGAAGTCTAATGGTGAATCCCATGCTCCCCAGAAACAAAACCAAATTCGATATCACTCAAATTACCCTAGAGCAACTTTCTCTCTCAAATAAGAGGTTTAGTTGTAGTACTTATGAATATAATCCACAGAGAGCATGGACACAAACTAAACTATAGATATTATGATTAAGCTAGACACTTATTAATAAAGCAATAAATATTAGAGAACAAGGTAAAGCAGTTGGTTTTAAACAATATGATAAAATAGCTAGATTTAGGGTTTCAGGTAATAATTGTGACGTATAAATGCTAAGGGTTTGTTAACTCAAATTACCCTAGAGCAACTCTCTCTCTCAAATAAAATGTATTCATTTAAGTTTGTTTGTGATTTGATACCCATATTTCGATAATCTTTTTTTTCCAGATATGAGTGAAAGAGAAGTTTGAACAAGAAGATAATGGAGGAACATAAAGAAGTGATGGATTTGGCAAAGACGAGGCAGAGGAGTTCAATGAAGCTTGGAGACATGGAGGAGTTATCACCAGAATGGTGCAGCAAACCTGTATTTTCTTGTTTCTCTGTGGAAAACATACCTCAACCGTGTATTTTATATTTGACTTATGCTATGTTTATACAACTTAGTTGTGTCGTTATATATCTCAGCCATGTCGTTTAAATAACTCAGTCATACCTCAAACATATCATAAAATCAGAAATGTTTATATAACTTAGCTGTGTCGTTTTGATAACTTAGTCGTGTCGTTTATATAACTGAGTCATACCTCAAACATACCTTAAAATCAAAAATTTGAATTCAAGTACTTTAAATAGTTATATTGAAGATCCTTTTATCAATATCAAGTGAATATAAATCAACTAAAATGTGCATAGTTTCTTGAATTTTCAAGTTGAGACTTTAACTTGATCTTGAGATATATATTCTCTTACAATTACTTATACAATTCTTACTCACAAGACTCTAACTTTAATCATTTCTTAAATTTAAACCTCAAATCCTAAATTATAGAACTATAAAGTTATAAAATTATAAAGTTTATCTTTTGAACATTGATTATTATATTTTTTATTATTATTTAAAGTTTAAGGTTTAGGTTTAGAGTTTAAGTTTATATTGTAGAGTTAAATTAAAATTTTAATCATTTTGAAAATTTAATCTCTAATCCTTAAATATTCCATTTTAAATCTTGATTTAAATCCGTAACTATATTTTTAAAATTTAAGTTATTTTAAAATCAAATTGAAAAAACTAAAATTACAATTTTATTGCTTTTTTCATAAGCATTGATTGATTTTAATCTAAGGGTTCAAAATTATCTTTTTGTCTATCCTCAACCTTCTTTCTCATTGGTTAATCTTTTTTTCAAGGATCACAATTAATGGCCATTGATTAATTAAAATCTAAAGGCCGGAAATTATTCTCTCATTTTCTTACGATTGATAGGACTTAGCCTCTTCATCTCTTTCTCTCTCTCTCTTTGACATTTCTTCTTCTGCAAAAACGACGAATCCGATGGGGGGAGGGAGCAGTAGGATGTCGGATCACCATACAAGACACTGGAGGAGACGGAGCTTCTTCTCTAACCGACCACCATCAAAGACGAAGACGACTGCAGTAGATCTGTCTCAGATTTTTTAGTTTTTAGATCTGTATGGTTTATAAGACTGATGTCTCTTGATTCCTAATATATAGACTCGTCTTTTTAGTTTCTCTTTCGGTTTCTAAATTCAATTTAAGTTTGGATGATGAATCTTGAGCCTGTTATAAGCTTTTTTTTTGGTCGACATAGTTATAACAAAGTCGTATTGTAACCACAACTCAGCCTTTGATTTTAGAAAAAACCCTAAACAATGACTTATAAGTCAGCCGTAACGTTCCTATAAGCCAGCCGTCAAGAGTTATTTATTTCGCGATGTTTCATATTTTGGGCGGGGAAAAAATTACATTTGACGGCTGACTTATAGGAATGAAGAATAAGACACAACGTCTGTAACATAAACCTTTTTTTACTGTTGTAACGTTTTTTATGACATGGCAACTAAGAAATGATGACATGGATGATGACACGGAAAATTGTTATGTCAGCCGACATAGGAACACATAACTCAGCTAGCGTACCTCAGCCATAACACAAAACGTATGTCAGCCGCAATGTGAATGTTATTCTAGTAATTAATATTTTCCTAATAACCAGCCGTCAATACGCGGGAAAACAATAAGTCAGCCATATCGTCACCTAAATCAGTCGTCAAGTGAATGCTATTCTAGTAATTAATCTTTCGTTAATAGGTCAGCCGTAATAGGACTGAAATTTCTGTTAATCCAACTTATTACGGCTGATAAAAGGTAACTCAACCATAACAAGCTCTTTTAAGTCAGCCGAAAGTTTAGTAACACAGTCGGCTGATGATCATTGAATCAACATGCGAAAATATAACTCAGCCATTTCTTAACTACATCTCAGCCGTATTTTCAAAAACCCAGCCAGTCGATGTGTAAGTCAGCCGTAACGTGTGTTTCTAAGACAGCCGAGATCACATAATTCAGCCAGGTTTCTGTTAATCAGTCTTCATAGGGGGCTGACTTATATATGTAAGTCATCCCTTTTCACAGAAGTCAACCATGTTAATTACATCAGCGACAACGTACGAATAAATCAGTTGTAACGTAGTTTGTAACGCTTTGCGGCTGACTTCATTAATTCGCGTCAGCGAATTCCTACGTGGCGACGGTTTTTGGCTGACGTGGCATGAAAAAGTAATGGCATTCTTGTAAATATGTTTTTTTGCACAACATGATAGAAGGACACGCTGGGCATTTAAAAAATGTCAGTAGTAAAAAAATGATTTGTATTGTTCTAGTCTTTTGTTACTAAAATGTGTGCTCAATGAGTCAACTTCCCTAATTTTAAACTTACTACCATTACGTCAACAATGTTGCTTCCACATCAAATCAGTTCCAACTTTAGAGGTACTTTCTATACCCTATCCTAGCTTATCAACCAAATCTATCTTAACAGCAACTTAGCTAATATTGTTTGATTAACCACTCCACTAACCTAATTTTTTACATAAAAATGTGCAGGTTTTACCTTGGGATTATCAATCAAAGAACACATAGAGTCTTACTCAAGCAAGTATCTGAACACACATGCAATCTTCTCTAATCCATTTCTTCCCCCTTTCTCCCATCTCTGATTCTTTTTCTTCTTTTTTTAATAAATCCAACGACTCAATGGCCTTGATACAATCCGTCATGTTCCTATTTTTTTTTCTTTTGGGAAAGTGTAGGCGAATAATGGGGTCACATGTAATTTACATATCCCTCGCTTCAAACGATGTGTGACTATTCCATTCAGGAAATTATTTCACTCTTTTTTTTATAGATGCTGAAGAGAGAGAGAGAGAAAGAAACCAGAAATACACAGACTTTTACCTTCAGACTTGCAGGATGAATCCAATCCAGTGTATACATATCCCCAAGACAAGCAGATTAAGTTCAATAAAGTTGGAAGTCAGCCACGGTTCCATAAAACATTCTCAGCAAATGCTGATATAATGGCAGGTTGTCCACTTTGGTAACTCTAGTACACTTTGCAGTAAGTAAATCTAGGAATGGTACTATAAATTGGTTAGATAATAAGTAAAAGTTTAATAATGATCATAATCTTTTTTTTGACTCTATAAAACTTATGAAAAACACATAAAAATAAAGCTCAAAATAAAACACAATATCAGTAACTACCTCCCCCACAAACTTAAACAACAACGTCCCCAGTCCTATACAATCTGATTTCGGTGAAGACAATAAATAGCAATGTAAGAATTTAACAAGGAAGAGCAAGTATACATGTCGTCTGATATGAGTGTCGATCAACACAATTATGTGGCGATCGATGCTTGATTTGTAATGTCGACTGACACTGGCCAGCTGTCGATCGATGCTGGTATATCAATTCATCTTCCTAGGATTTTTTTTTTTCTTTTTCTTGATGAACAGTGATACTGCTACATTGTCGATCGAAGATGCTGCTACAATATAAGTCGATGGCTCTACTACAGTGTCGTTCGAAATACGAAAATTAATAAAAATGAAACTTTTTTAACTAATTTAAAAATTACATAATTGTAGATTGCCTCCCATTCAGAGTTTATTTTTATTAATTAGCTTGACTTCTGGAGATTTGATTCAGTCCGAATGAGAATGAGAACTTGCTTTAAAACAAGTTTTTGTGTCTTTCTTCAGTTTCATCACACTTTTCGTGAAAGCATTCATAGACTCTTCTTGTTTGTCTACCATCACAGTGATAAGGAATGCTCGAAGCTTTGCAAAATACTGTGAGAAGAATCTGATGCACACTCAACATATCAGAAGTGAGGAATCAATGATAACTGAGGACCGCCATTGGTTCTTTTTCTCTTCTTCTAATTCTTCCTCTTCTTCCCCCTAAACTTGTCTGATCTTGCGGTGGTGTCTCCATCAAAAAGATTCTGACACACTTCAAACTTCTCGTGCTCTGTACGCTACGAGTATCGATCGATACTGCTACTGATGGACCTTGGTTAATGTCGCTTTTATACCTCAACCCTCTCTGAGAAACAACTTTGTACAGAGGATCATCAAATACCTCAAAGTAATAACCTAGTCTCCCACTTCAATCTGGTGGGATAGAAAATTCAACTTCAGATACAGCGCAAGGAACAACAAGCTTCACAGGGTCATGTATTCTCTTCACTCTTTTGTGAACACCAACAACTTCTTCTTCGCATACATGGTCTCAGATGTTCGGGGACAGTAAGGTGTGAGGCCTCAGAATTGTATATTGTCTCCTCAAGTTGTTCCAGGCTCAATTATGCAACATGGCTACTCGTCCAAAAATGAATGTCGATCGGTATCTGGCGAGTGGTGTCGATCGATGCTAACCTTTGGTGAAGTCTCTGGATATTTTCTTGTAGTGTGCTGATTGATGTCAAGCTTCAGTGTCGAGTCTGCAATATCGTGAGTAAAACTCGATCTTTAAGGGATTTCAAGTGGTGTCGATGGATAATATGAGTTTGTGGCGATCGACACTGAGTTTGGATCCCTAATATCAGCTTCGTCTGCTCCGCTTACCTCTTCAGATCCTTGTTGTTCATCACTCTCTGCTATAATGTAGTCGACCAGCCGTCTTGGAATCTGGCCTTCCCTCTTTAACTGCCAACCTTCAACGATCCTATCCCACTTACCATTTATCTCTCTTTCTTGAGCTGCTGCAGCATCATCAAGAAATTCGTACATAAAGGCTCTTTCAATGTCTTCCCAGCAGGTTAGAGATCTTGGCTGCATTTGACTAAACCAGCTAAATGCATCCCTAGAGAGAGAGTATAGGAAAATCTTACAGAGTATGTGGAATTCAGATACTTCATACTGCTCGCTACTTGAGACTAGATCCTCAAGTTCTTCGATGTGTTTCTTGGGATCTTTGTGAGGAAAACCCTGAAAGGTATCCTGAGCTACCCAATCATACCATTCGTGGCTCAACTCAAAGTTATTTATCTCAGCAACAGCAATAACATCATGATTACAGCACCTTGTGATTAATCAATTGTCTTGTACTACTGTGAGTGCGACCTTCCTCCTCTCGTAAGATCCCATTCTCAGCAGCCTCAAGTATGAGCACTTTGACCGTCCATGTCTTCTCGCAAGTAGTGTCGATCAACGACGAGGTGTTGGTGTCGATTGATGACGAGGTGTTGGTGTCGATTAACAAAGATGTGTTGGTGTTGGTGCAAATCAATGACGAGGTGTTGGTGTTGATCGAAGACGAGGTGTTGTTGTCGATTGATACTTGGTTTTGTACGCTGTTGTTCGCTGCTTGGTGGGTGTCTACTTCCCTCTTAGACTCTGGATGTTATTGGAAAGTGATCCACTTTGGTGTTTCCATTCACTAAACCCTGCAATAAATAACCTCAAAGAATGGTCTACAGAGTGGTTAGATAATAATAAGTAAAAATGAAAAAGTTAATCATCCCCGTATTGGCTCTATATAAAAACTAATAAAACTAAATCTCAAAATAAAACACAATATCAATAATACCTCCCCCAGATTTAAACATCACATCCCAGTGTTGTACAATTCAAGATTGGTGGGAAAATAAATCATTAGGACAAAATTTAACAAGGAAATTGGTATACATGCTCGCTGGTTATGAGTGTTGTTCGACACAGTTAAGTGGTGCCCGATCGATGCTCGGGATGCTTTGTCGATCTACATTGATCAAGTGTCGGTAAGATCCTCAGTGCAGACACGTATTCCTTAGATATTGTTTTTTTGTGTTTTTAACAAGAATAAAAATAGATAAGAAAAATAAGTAAAAAACAAAATTAAACAAGAAAAACCGGTATACATGTTCACTTGTATGAGTGTCGATCGACACAGTAAAGTGGCGATCGATATTTGTTATGCTCGATCAATCGACATTAATCACGTGTCAGTCGGTGCTCGGTGTGGGCTTGTCTTCCTCTTATTATTTTTCCCTAAAATAAAAAAAATACAAAAATCAGTAAAAAAAAAATTAAAACAAATTTAGAACGTACTAAAGGGGTTTCCTCCCATGAAGCCTGATGTGCTCAAATTACCCTTAGACCAAGTCTCTCAAATAGGAGATCAATTTCAATACTTAGAGATCGTATCCACAGAGACTCGATATTTCATACAATAGACTTCTGCTTCAGATTAAGCTAGGTTAAATAATAGTAAGCAATGAATAGGAAAGCAGTAAATAAATAGAGGAGTTAACGATGGAAGGATGGTACTAGATATAGGGTTTTATTCGTAGAACTACAATCTATAGATGCTAAGGGTTTGATCCTAGAACTCGAACACAATAGTAAGATATCCAGCTCTCTTTGCGAGTCTAATTAGATGACAAAGTCCTATATTCCAACCGCCGCGTGCAAACAAGGAACGAGTATCGATCGATACTATGGTATGCGTGTCGATCGATTCTTACTTTGGAAAGCATTAATTTTCTAATTGATATGTTCGCTAAGTTATTCTAGACTAGCTTTCGCATTCATCTAACAACTTAGCTCAGCATAATTATTATCAGGTAAAGAACCTACAGTCGTATTGTCTATAATCCTAAGATCATGGTTCTAGTTAGCTATTCTAGAACACAAGTAGTTATATCAACTCTGTGAAGCATAGAATAAATCACCTAAGCAGTTCTATATTTCAAAAGAACATCAAATCCCTAGAAAATCCCTAAACCTAACAATGGATCTAATCAGACATGGTAGTTGTCACAAAAATCATAGATGAATAGATGAAGATATAATAAATAAAAACTAAAACCAAAGGAGTTCCAGGAGGCTTCTGAAAGAGTTCCTCCTTTCTCTCATAACCCTTAAACTATGAATAAAAGAAAGTGTAGCCTAAACAATGGCTTAGAAACACACATATATTGGGTTTTAAGTCGGCCAGGAGCATTCTGGTAAATATGTGGATCATCTGGACTTAAGTCGGTCTTGAAATAGACTCGGCCCATCTTCTGGCATCAATGTCTAATCCCTCCCCTGCTGTCGTTCGACAGTCCTTCTGAATCTCGACAGCTTTATCTCGTCAGGCAGACATGTCACTCTTTGGTAAAACATGCATATCGTTGGCTATAGGACCTTAATTGATCCCAAACCATTGGCATTGGAAAGTTAGCTTAAATATCTCTCCTGTGTCAAAATATGAGCTTAATCTCACTGTGGGAAGGTATCAATCCGTTTCTAGACTTCTGATGTGTCTGCGCAGCTCTACATTTCAAAAAGCTCCAGAATCTCTAAAGTTCTCCAAAACGTACTTGAACCTAAAAACACTCTAAAACAGACTCCAAAAACATATGATATACTATAAAAAGGACCTATACCATGGCCTAAAAGTGGTAAATTCAAGTGTATATCAACTCCCACAGACTTATCATTTTGCTTGCCCTCAAACAAAACATAGAACAATCATGTGAAAGAGGTTTGAAAACGTATGGACTCACATAATTTTTGACTTATTACCATCACCTCTGCGATGTCGCATCCACATCAAAGCAATTCAAACTTTAGAGGTAATTGAAATACCCTATCCTAACTTATCAACCAAATCCATCTAACCAGCAACTTAACTAATGCTCTCTGATTAACCCCTCTACTAACATCATTTCTTACATAAAAAGGTGTAGGCTTTACCTTGGGAGTATCGATCAAAGAATAGACAAAGTCTTGCTCAAGCTATCTGAACACTCATGTAGTTTTCTCTGATCCTTCTTCCTTCTTTCTTTCTTTTTTCTTTGAATCTTTTATTTTTATTTTTAAATCCACTGACTTAATGACGCTGATACAGTCTGTCTTGTTCCTCTTATTTTTTTCTTTTAAAAAAGTTTAGGAGAATAAGGGGTCACATGTAATTAATGTATCCCTCGCTTCCAACAATGTGTAATCATTCCTTTTTGAATTAGAACAATGAGATCATAGGTAATGTACCTACCACTCTACATCTTTCAGGAAATCATCTCAATCTTTTCTTTTATAGATGGCGAGGAGAGAGAGAGAGAGAGAAGGGAACCAGAAATACACATACTTTTACCTTTAGACTTAAGGGAACTAGAAATACAAATATTCGATCCAGTGTATCCCAAACTCCAAAAAAATCAGATTAAGTTCAATAAGGTTGGAGGTCAGCTTCGGTTCCTACAAACATTCTTAGCAAGTGTTGATATAATGGCAGGTGATCCACTTTGGTATCTCTAGTACACTCTGCAATCAGTATATCTAAGAATGGTGCTATAGATTTGTTAGATAATAAGTAAATGTTTAAAAATGATCATAAACCCCTTTTGACTCACTAGAACTTAAGTAAAAACACATTAACATGACGCTCAAAATAAAGCACAATATCAGTAACTACCTCCCCCACACTTAAAAAACATTGTCCCCAATGCTCTACAGTCTGAGATTGGTAAAGAAAATAAATAGCAATGTAAGAATTTAACAAGGAAGAATGACTATACATGTCGTCTAATATGAGTGTCGATCAACACAATTATGTGGTGATCGGTACCAGAGTTGTAATGTCAACCAGCTCTAAGTCTCGTTGCCCACGGGCGATGATGCCGGCTCTAGTTCTTGTAGCCCGGGGCAATGAGACAATATCACCATCTTGTCACCCACGGGCGACGAGACTAGCCCTAAGTCTCGTCGCCCGTAGGCAACAAGACATGTTCAACATGACGTCGCCCACGGGCGATGAACCTGCCTTCAAAGCTGTCGCCCGCGGGCGCCTAGACAAGCTCAATGTCTCGTCGCCCACGGGCGAAGAGACCATCTCCCCTTCGTCAATCTCACCTTTGTGTCGTGACTAAACTGCTTCTCATCTCATCTCGAATGGATTTTTCATTGAAGTTTTGCGATAAAAATAGCAAGGACTTGTCTTCAGGTAAAAACTTCGGATCGATCGTATAAAATGGTAATGGTTAAGTTAACACCATTGTTACCTTGACTATACGAATGATTTTATTATTTCGTGGAACCATCGATATAGAAACCAACATCGTATGAAACGCGATTCTCCAAACGAAATCGTAATAATGCTTAAGTTGCAAACGGCCCGAAAGGGCCTAATACGCAACAAAAGGCCCACTTAAGATTTTAGACAGGAATGATTCCAGTTACAATGCCGTTCGATTAAGCTTTCGTAAGAGATAAATGTTAAGTTTCCTTATAAATCATGGGAAATCGAGAAGATAAGGAAGATTTCTGCAGATGGATAGACTCGAATCAGGGTCAGAAAAGGAAAGACAACCTACCTAAAAGGGATATATAAGAAGAGTCAAGTCAAGCAGCAAAGCGATCCGAAAATTAGGTCTAGGGAATTATTGTTAGCTTTAGAGAGAACTTAGGATCTATGCGGTAGACTAGCGATTTCAACACTTAGAAGGTTTACTGCTTCGTTGTTTTGTTCTCCATTGCTAACAAAGTTATGTTCATACTGTTTTTAGTGAATCTCTGTAACTTTACTCCATCCAAATTAATAAATGGCTCTGTACAATTTCTTTCGATATTTTGTTTTTGCTTCTTTTTTGTATTCGTGTGTTTACGCTGAAAATCCAGGACCTCAGGGAAATTTAGGGTTTCATGGCTTTCCTCCAATTACGGAAATCGACAATCTGAATTTTGGTTCTTACAGTTTGGAGCTAGAAGGAGGGGATTCGGATTCTCCAACTTTAATATCACCAAACGATCAGGAAGCCATATGTCCAACCTAATGGAAAATATTTTTATTTCTTTCAAGGACAGTGTAACGGCTGATCAAGCCAACCCTCGCAACGAGCTGACAATCAAGAATATCGATGTCAGGAGAGTAATAATATCGACACTAGAAGCTTGGCTGATATCATCTTCAAAAATACCCTTGAGAGAATGAAAATCAGACTCTCTGAAATTACGGAAATTTTGAGCCCGTTAGTGGGATTCTTGAGAGAAGCTACTAGGACCCTCGGCTCGATTAACCTCACGGTTAGGTTAAAGCTAGGAACATAACCAAAAACGTGGAGTTTTTGGTCGTCGATCAGCTTACATTATACAATGCAATCATTAGTGTTTCGTGGCTAACCTCGAATAAAGGTGGCTCAGCGGGCAGAGGATTGTACCATAGAAGCAAGGAGGTCAAGCAGTACCATCGACATACAGCTTATGTCTCAAGTTTCCGACTCCATCTGGAACAAAAATAATCCAGGGAGATAAGAAAATAACGCCAGTCTGTTTCGCGGGGAACTAAAATGAAAAAGTTCGACAGTAGAAACTCTGTCGAAAAAGAAAAAGAAATCAACTTCCATTGAGAACACCTCAGAATTAGATAAAACAGAAAATTTTGGCAACTACGGAAGGCTAGGGCTTTGGAATAGAAGTGCAAACAAACTTGCAAACCTGTTGTTTAGCTATGTCTTGATGAGAGGTTCCCTGAGCGTTACGTGGAAATCGGCGCTAATCTCCGCGTGCTCTTAAGGACAGAGCTTATAGCTTGTCTGAAAAAGAACCTTCACACGTTTGCGTGGGTTGCGGAAGACATGCCACAGATCGGTATCAACATAACATGTCATGAACTCAACGTCGATCCAACTTTCAAACATGATAAACACAAGCGAAGAAAGTTGGGAAAAGAAGGCGCAACCGCGGTCAACGAAACTCCTCAAAGTCGGGTCCATGACGGAGGCCAGACCCCTAGACTGGGTCGCCAATCCTGTCGTAGTCAAAAGAAAAACGGGTGGCGAGTCAGCATCGATTTCACTGATCTCAATAAAGCGTGTCCAAAAGATAGCTTTCCGCTGCCACATATCGACCGGTTGCTAGAAGCAACAGCTGGAAACAAGCTCATGTCCTTCATGGACGCCTTCTCGGGATATAACCAAATTATGATGAAACCCGATGATCGCGAAAAGACAGCGTCATCACTGATCACGACACCTACTTTTACAAAGTGATGCTGTTCGGTCTCAAGAGCGCAGGTGAAACTTACCAACGGCTTGTGAACCGCATGGTCTCCGGAAAGGTCGGAAAAACCATGGAGCTTTACATCGACAAAATGCAAATAAAATCTCTCGAAGAGCGAGATCACATCACCCATCTGCAAGAATGTTTCGAGAGGCTAAATTTGCATAACATGAAACTAAATGCAAGTTCACGCTAGCGTCGGGGGAATTCCTTGGATACCTGGTCACATATCAAGGCGTCAAAGCTAAGATGAAACAAATCAATGAACTGATCAAAATGGCTTCCCCAAGAACCAAACGAGAAGTGAAAATACTAACCGCGAGTGTCTCAGCACTTAATCGCTTCATCCCCGATCAACAGAAATGCCTATCCTTCTACAAGACCTTGAATGGGAACGAAAAATTTGACTGGTCCGAAGAATGCGAAAAAGCTTTCCAATAGTTGAAACATTACTTGACCACTCCTCTAGTCCTCGCCAATATTGTCGAGGGGGGAGCCCTTGTTCCTGTATATCGCAATATCAACGACAGCCGTAAGTGGCGTTCTCATTAGAGAAGAACTTAGTGGGCAAAAACTATATTTTTACGTAACTAAAACTTTACTGGACGCCAAGACATGATACCCTCTAATGAAAAACTATCACTCGCCATAGTAATGTCCACATGAAAACTGATACCGTACTTCCAGTCGCACACAATCGTAGTACTCACCTCATTCTCTTTGCGAACGATTTTGCACTGTCCCAGTCAATCGGGAAGGTTAGCAAAATGGGCTGTCGAGTTGAATGAATACGAGATCGAGTATCAAACAAAAACTTGTCCAAAATAACTAGTATAGGTCCAAGAACATTTTGGAGATATATGGAGATGCTTGGAGCTTTTGGATCATTTATAGGAGAAGAATCCGTAGCTGACCATTTGAGTAGTCGAAGTACAAGACTGTCGTCGATCAACGACACAACCTTGGAGTCGACTGATGTTAAAAGACCAAGGTCGATAGATGCTGCGCACTTGCCATCGATCGACACCAATTCGCTGGCAGCCGATTTAAAAGCCCAAGTTAGAGACACATGACGAGAATGCCCTAGACGAGTTTTAACCTAAGTTATAGGGTTTTATATTTATGCTTTATGTATTGAAGCATGCAGAGAGTGCAAGGTAGACTAAAAAAGCTTTATTATAGTTTTAGGGGAGAAGGTTCATAACTCCTTTGGAACCCAAGTATTTTATCTATGCATTATATTCAGACTATTGTTCTTTCTTTGATTATGTCTGAGTAGTTATCAACTAGATTTAGGGTTGAATGATAGCAATCATGGATTACCCCAAAAGTAGGATTGCTAGGTTAAGTTAATATCCATCAATTGAGTTGTGCTTAATTCTTGCATTATGGAGTAGCTAACTAGGATCTCGAAAGTAGGACATAGACGACTACACGAGTAGGTTATGTGCCAGAATAGATTCCATTGAACTAGGCTGTTAGGCGCATGCGAGAGCTGGTCTAATAAGTGTGGTAGATTTATCAAATCTCGTTCACACTTCCTTCTGATTTCACCGTCGATCGACATCAACCCATAGATGTTGATCGACATCAAGCCATAGCCATCGATCGACATCAGTCCATAGCCATCGATCAACATCAGGCCATAGTCGTCGATCGTTAGTCTTTCCTTTTTCTCGCATACGAGAGTTGGAGTTAAAAGGGTCAGAATAGTTAATATTTGAGTTCTAGAAATTTACATATTTGTGTTTCCTATTCCCTGTAATCTATTAGGCTTGAAACCCAAGATCTAGCATATTTACATTTGCATCTAGTTAGTTTATTAGAATATTTCCATATTTGCATTATAAGCATATTTCCATATAGCATCTCTACTGCTTGAAAAGTAATATTTCCTTAACTGATTGTTTGACACTAATATATATATTGTGTGCCATTACTCTCTGTGGATTCGATCCCTAAGTACTACACCTCATCTCTTTTGGCAAGCGTATTATTTGTGTGTTAAGACTAGGGTTAATTTGATAGTTAATTGTTTAGGATATTTATACCCTGCTAGAACAATAAAAACAAGCATGTCAAATTTGGCGCCGTTTCCAGGGAGCATTGATCGTCATTAGATTTAATTTCTAGGACTTAGTCTAGGTTTGTTACTACTTTCAAGTTACCAAAATTTTCTTTTCCTTTGTTTTTCAGGTGCATGAAAAGACACACAAGGAGAAATAAAGGACAAGAATTACTATTCTCTGACCCCGACAAACTCGAACGTACGATCCGCAAAGAAAGACGACAAGCATCGATCGACAACAACTACACCGCGTCGACCGACACTTCTTTACCGATAGCATCGACCGACATCAGAACTCGAGCATCGACCGACACTGATCACATAGCACCGATCGACAGCAGCTTACCCGTATTGATTGATAGAAGGAGACGATTCGATCAGACGAATTCAGAAGGTTGTCACTTTAATATTGGTTCGAGATGAGAATGGAGGCATGCATGACCAAGACGGTCATCTGCGTAATGCAGCATGTCACAAGATAGATGGTCAGGGGGCCATAATCCCTGATACAGAAGCAGACACAGACGTTGCAGCAGCCCAACCTGAAGCTAATGCCCAAGCTGCTCAGAGAACACTGGCTGACTACAACTGTCCATACCAGTTCTACGCAACCAGTTCTGCCATTCGTCCTCCATCATTTCAGAGAAACGATTTTGAAATCAAGCCAACCTTCTTTGGACTTTTAGAACATACACCTTACCATGGTTTACGACATTAGCACCCTATGGATCATCTGGAGCAATTTGAGGATCTAATGACTGCTATCAAAGCCAGTGGAGTCCCTGAAGACTATCTCTTTTGTAAGCTTTTCAAGTACTCACTTGCGGGAGAAACTTCATATTGGTTCAAGCAGTTACCACCAGGATCATTGACATCCTGGACTGACATCAAGAACGCTTTCTTGCGTAACTTCTTTGATGACGCAAGAGCAGAAGATCTGAGGAGCAAGATTGCTACTTTTTCACAAGAACCCTCGAAATCATTCAGAAACTCCTGGATCAGATTCAAATCATACCAAAAAGATTGTCCACATCACGGGATCAACGAAGTGCAACTTCTCAGCACTTTCTTTAGAGGTATTGGATTACAGTTTCTAATGGCTTTGTACACAGCTAGTGAGGGGAATTTCAGCACTAGAAATCCTGAAGAAGCTACAAGGTTGATTGAGAATATGGCATCCTGCAGCAGCACCAAGAACACATACTTTGAAAGGAATAAATCAACTCCAACTTTGAGTAAGGATCGGATTGAAGAGTTCAAGGAAAAACTGGATACTGTTCTGAAATTCTTTAGGAAACATGTCACTTTTGCAGAAGTGGAAGCAATAGAGTCTGGAGATGATGAGATTGAAGAAGAGGATGTGAACTACATTGATGCGAATGGTTTCCAGAGACAAGGGAATCCAGGTTTCAACAGGAACTCCTATGGGAATGGTCAAACGAGTAATTTTAATCAGGGTTCACAGCGAAAACCCTTCAACAACAACATAACTTATGGATCTTCTTTCTACCAGAATCCTCCTCCAGAGACTCAAGAAAGCAAGATCAAAAATGACTGTGGATTTCAATGGAGCGATAGATGGGTTGTACCTCAAACTCAACACCAAGTTTGAAAATCTCAACACCCATGTGAAGAAGCTGGAGAATCAAGTGCTTCAAACAAGTGAAACCATTAGGAGGCATGAGAGCCTGATTAAGGAGAAAATAGAGGCTGGACAGAAGCACCATGTCAATGCATTGATTGATGATGATTTCTGGCAGGAAGTTAAGAGGGAAATGCTCCAAGAAGTAGATTTTTGTGTGGAAAGTTCGATGTCATTAGGCAGTTCGCATTGGTGTCGATCGACACCAAGCAATGCACATCGATCTACAACGATTCATGCAGCATCAGTAGCTTCATGTGAATTGACAAACATCGATCGACACCTACACAAGACAATCGACGGACAGAGAGATAGAAGAACCGATCGACAATGCAACCTGAGCATCGATCGACATATGAGAAAGTCAGTTCGACTACCACGCATCACTGCAAATTAGATTGTGCGCCCAAACACAATGGTTTCAGAACAGAATACTGACACGTCTGAAAGTATGGACCTTGATAGAGAAGATGAGGGACACTCCAAGAGGAAGCAAAAGATCCCTAAACATATACCTAGAGAAGCAAATGAAAAGAAGATGGATGGCTTTACCAAAAGAGTTTTCAAAATTCCTTTAGATACTCCTTTTGATGAAGCTTATTATACTCACAGGTTGTGGATGTTTTTCAGGGAAACAAGGGCGACAGACGATGATATAGAGATCATGTTCAATCATCTCAGAGAAAAGGTGAAACAGAGGACTTGTCTGAATAAGAAAAGTGATTCTGAGAAGTTCGTGGTTCCATGCTACATCAAGGGCAACGAATACCCCCAATGCCCTCTGTGATACTAGATCATTAGTGAGCATTATGCCAAAAAATATGGTAGAGGAGCTGAACCTGAAAATGAAACCCTCCAATGATTCTTTCACATTTGTAGACTGCTCAAAAGTGAACTTAAGAGGGATGGTAAAAGATGTTCCAATACAGATTAACAACACCCTAGTTCCAGTAGACTTCCACGTGATAGACAACATGATATATTGGAACTCTTCACTACTACTTCAGAGAGCATTCATGGTTAACGTGGGAGCTATCTGCGATATGAAATTAAACAGGTTGTATCTATCTCAAATTGATCAAAATATTTTTTTATGAACCTGTGAAGTATAAGAACAAGTGGGTTTTCAAATTCTTCAGTTGCACATTTTCACAAACTCTTTTCAAGGATTAAAAGATTTTCTCCTCTCTTTCCTCCCCTTGGTACAGAAAATTATGTCTTCGACAAGAAAGGCTTCCACAAAGTCTCACCACGATCATTCCGTCCCTGATGGATCCAGCTTGCAACACAACGATGATGGGCCAAAGGTGGAATTCTTAACACACTCGGTTGATCCTGAGGAAGCCAAGGCATACTGGGCGGCAAGGGTAGAAGTAAAACCTCCCATACCTGGTACGTGGGCCCCGCATCCGTTTTATGCCAACCCCATGGAGGGTTTCCCAAGCAGGAGCTACCCTAATAGGCTTGCTGCCATCCGGAGCTGTAGTCAAGTTCCTGAGTTAGTCGAGTTTCATCTTCCAGAAGTTGGAGAGGTCGCCGAGTCTCTGCCCAAGGGTTACTTCACGTGCTATGAGGCGTACCTGATGCAGTGCCATTTGTGGTTTCCTATTCTCGAAATCATGGTGCGACTTTTCAACCGATTCATGATATCGATTGGTTAGATAAACCCGTGTGGTTTGCAGCATATTGTCGGGATTCTAGCGCTGAGTTACAAATTAGGTATGACCCTCGATGCCAAATCATCTTGACGCTATGCTAAAACCCCGGAGGAAATCGTCCATAGTTCAACTGAGGCATCGCCCGGGGATGACGATCATAAAGGAGTTCGTGTCGAACTATCCTGAATGGCGGGAGCACATCTTTTTCGTCCGTGTTAACGATGCATCCCTGATGGCTCCAGCTCGCAACACAATGATGCTGAGGTGGAATTCTCGACACACTCGGTTGATCCTAAGGAAGCCGAGGCATACTGGGCGGCCAGGGGAGAAGTAAAACCTCCCAGACTTGGTACGTGGGCCTTGCCTCTGTTTCATGCCAACCGCATGGAGGGTTCTCCAAGAAGGAGCTGCCCTAATGAGCTTGCTGCCATCCGGAGCTGTTGTCAAGTTCCTGAGTTAGTCAAGTTTCATCTTCTGGAAGTTGGAGAGGTCGCCGAGTCTCCGCCCAAGTGTTACTTCACATGCTATGAGGCGCATCTGATGCAGTGCCATTTGTGGTTTCCTATTCTCGAAATCATGGCACGGCTTTTCAACCGATTCAAGATATCGATTGGTCAGATAAACCCGTGTGGTTTGCAACATATTTTCGGGATTCTAGCACTGAGTTACAAATTAGGTATGACCCTCGATGCCAATCATCTTGACGCTATGCTAAAACCCTGGGGAAATTGTCCATAATTAAGCTGAGGCCTCGGCCGGTGATGACGATTTTAAAGGAGTTCGTGTCGAACTATCCTGACTGGCGGGAGCACTTCTTTTTTGTTCGTGTTAACGATGCATCAGTAGAAGCGAATGGCATCCGCATCTTCAGGACCACATGGGGTCGGAAGGGTATCCTTGACCGATTTTCCTTTTTATTTTGGTTTTGGTGAAGTTAGATCTCTAACATATATATTATTTTTTCTTAGAGACCAATCCTTTTCCTCCGATTCCGGAGGATCTGAACACCATTAGAGACTTGCTTCGTGGTCGTCCGTGTTTTTTTTGCAACCTTTACTCAAAACGGGGTCGCCGTGCTATTGCTCTACACCGTTCTCGGTATCAGCCGGACCTGTCGGTAGAGGAAGGGTCGGAGTCGACCATGGATGAGTTCGTTCCGTGCAAGGTTCGCGCCAGAGAGGAAAGATCAAACTCGCAGGGACAAACATGTTATTGTCAAGTAGGTGTGAGTAGTGGCGAACGAAACGATCTTGATGAGCTGTTTGGTTTTGACTTTCCTCCAGACGTAGGTGGGTCCAGTGAGACGCCAGAGTTTAGCCAGGTGTCAAGGATGGTTAACAGGGTAAGTTTTGGTTCTTGAGCATTATTATTCTCTTTAAGGGCAAGATTTTGTTGACTTTGAGATACTTTGCATGGTCTCCTTATGATGAACCGAGCCCTTGATGCGAGCTGCTAAAAGGACCGCATGGCTCAGTTCAGGGCTGAGACAGTTGACAAAGAGATTTTCGTCTGAGAGATGAGTTGGAAAGTTCTCGTCGTCGTGAGAGGGAGTTGGTTGCGACGGAGGTTCGTCGCGCTTATAGGCGAGGGAAGAAAGAGATGGCCGAAAACATGAAGACCCGTCGTGAAAAGTTTTCGCATGAATTCGAGGAGCTTACGAGGGGTTATAAGAATTTTGGGGATTATCGAGTGTCGCGGTGCTGTGGGCAGATTATACCTCACGCAGGCCCCTGATTATTTGTTCGGCGCCGAATATGTGAGGCAGACCGGGCACATGAACGAGAAGGATAGGGACTTCGCGATTCCTCAGATCGAGGAGAGGATTTGGGAACAGTGGAACCCGATTCTTGTTTCTCCCAATACGGTGAAGGCAGAGATGGGGGCTGCCGATGAGACGGGAGAGGTGAACCAGCCGACGGCTCCTCTGGAGGGCAATGACTATTCGCTCGGTAGATCGAAGACCGGGTACTTTGGTTTTGACGAGTGATTGCGAAGTCACAACTTATTTGAGAATGCGTTCCCTTTTATTATAGTATGTTTTCATTTTATTTTGTTCGTCGTCGGCCGACTGTGCTCGTATGTAGCTGGACTGGCCGAGTGTGGACTTAAATCCCTACCTTTTCAGCTTTCGTTCGAACCGTGCTTTTTATTAGAAGAGGGTGTTTAGAAAGACGTTTGGAATTCGTTAAGTGTAGGAAAAAATTTGAGTTGTCATCTCGACTTCCTCCCTTTTTTTGCGGATCATTCTATTCGTTGTTTGTCAGAGATGTTCGAGGAGTTTTCAAAGTTTCGAGAACGTTTAGATACGCAAGAAGAGACATGCTTTCAGGTTCTCATATCTTTTTGATATCATGCCTTGAGACGTTAGAGACCAGTGTGCTGGGTTTATGGCAAGACCTAGGTTTAATTTCGGTTTAAGGCTTTGCGATGACTAATCGGCTTTCGTTTTGCCTGTTTCAATTTTAACATGTCTCTGTTCCAATTTAAGTTACGCGATAGGTTCTTGGCTTATACAATTGTCTGGTCGGAGTCGAGCATCTCTTCGGGGACAATTTTTAAGTCTCCCCAAAGTGCTGACCAAAATTTTGGATTTCTTTTATAGTTTGTTATTTATCCTAATCAAATGTGAGAGGATCAGTCCTTAGGACGTATCTGGTTGTGTTTGTTTAAGATGGCTAAAGTTCTCGACGGGGCCAAGTGCCGTGCGTTTTATGGTTTATAGTCGCGAATAGACTGGGGTGTGTTCTTGAAAATTCAGGTGACGTCTCACCTAGTTTTTTCAAAAACCTACTTTGTGTTAGTAATGCTTTGACCATATGGGACCAGGGTCTCGTGCTTTTGTCGGGAATAAGAATTGACTATTCGACCGAGATAAGATAGCGTGGAGTTGATCCGCTTTGAGGCATAATGATTTTTCGCGAGTTTCTGTTTCTAGGTTGGTGCGATAATCGTTTTGCTTGTATTTTGATGTTTTCCAAATGTATAACATAATGTTTCTTTGCGAGATGATAGAAACATTGCGAAATTATAATGAAGTCTTTATTGCCGGAAAAGTTTTTAAAATATTGAGTTCAACGTAAAAAAAAATTTGAATACGGGAGTATATGAGTATTCGTATATGTACCCACTCCCCCCCTTTTTAGAGAGGGGTATATACGAGCTGCCTACGTACCTCTTCGAGAATCAAGCCATCTCGTAGTTCTGCTTGTGTGGGCGAGTTTTTTTACTCGGCCGTCGTGTTTGTGTCAACTGCGTCAGTTGCTGGGTTGACATCTTCCGTTGGACTTGTCTTCTTCGGTGGGCTTGACGCGACGGGCACTGGAAGTAGTTGTTCATTGGCCATTTCTTGTGCCGACGGCTCACGGTCGTCTTTGTCCAAAGTATTTTTGGCTAGTGCCTGAGCTATCTTCGGGTGTTTGGTTTTTTTCATCGTGTTGTTCATGATTTGTCTTAGCTTGTTCTCGGCTAGGAAGAAACGTCTCAACTGCTTCTGGCAGCCCCAAATTACGGCAATCATTTATGAGTTAGGAATTTTATGCTAAGTGATAAACCGACGGGACTGCCTTCATGGCGTTTAGCCAAGCGTTCCCATGATGACATTGTGGATGGTCGGGTGGTCGACGACCGCGAAATCGACAATCTTGGGGACTTATTTTGCCACAACGGGTAATTTGATTGGCCCGAGGTTTATTGAAGTCGTACCAGAGAAACATGTCAGCGGTTTTGGCGAGGGTAAAACTTTGCTTAACTTGACGTTCATCCTTTTGAGAGTATCACGAAAGATGACGTTGACCGTGCTTCCCGTGTCGATAAGAACCCTAGAGATCTCTTATCACGAGATCAATTAGGAGTGGATCGCAATGTGGCTGATCGACCCTTCCGGCTTCATCGAAAGTTATTACTTCTTTCGGGTTGTCATTGGGAGTGGACCAGTTCGGCGAATTTGCGCTTGTCTCGGCCTTGTGCTGATAAGCTTTGATGTTCGAGACGGTATCACTGCATTATTGCGATCCGCAGATGTTCATGTTTACACTGCGATGGTTGTTGTCGTTGCCCTTCTCGTCCTGCCTTCTTCAACCCTTTTCTCCCGATTGGTTCCCTTGGGAAGGGTTCTCCGTTTGAGGACTCTTGTTGGTTTTTGGGGGACAGTCCGAGTGGCAGATGAGATCTTTCACACTGGAGACACCGGAGAGTTTGCGGCCAACCTCGCAACAAGAAATTTGCTGTTAATGGTTGGTGCAAGTCGCAGAAGGCGTTTTTGTCGTAATTTGGATTTTGGGTTCACGTATTACCCGTCACCCTGCCTTGCTGTGATCCGGAGTTAATAGCGTAGTTATGCGCTCCTTGCATTTCTTCGTCTCCGCGATGGACGCTATTGTCGTTGCGAGGGTTTTTCTTCTTTAATTTCTGATCCGACCCTGGATCTTTTGACGAATTCTTTGTCGGCTTCCACTTCTGGGACAAGACCTTCGTCTCTTCCTCGATGATGATGTAATTTGTGGCTTTGTGAAGCGCATCCTGGATCGTACGCGGCTTTTCGAAAGTTATCCACTTCCTGAACTTTGACTTGTACTAGAGCGTTTTTCGAAGTGTGTCTATGGCGACTTTGTCGCGTATCCCGCTGACTCTAGCCATGATGGTTTTGAACCGTTTTATGAAGTCGCGGAGAGTCTCGTCCTCTCCCTAAGATAAGCTCCAGAGGTCCACGTCGGAGGTTTCTTGATCTATGAACATTGAGTATTGCTTGAGGAACTCTAAGGCAAGCTGGCGGAAGCTCCCAATAGAGTTCCGGCTGAGGCGAGAGAACCATTGTAGTGCTTCTCCGCGGAGGTTTTCTAAGAAGAGGCAGCATTCGCCGACGTCTCTCTCGTTCTCTCTGGACCTGGCTCTCCCCATCGCGACCTGAAAATTATGTAGGTTTGCTTTGGGTTTGGTAGTTCCATCGTATGGCATCACTTTGTTCTTCCCAGGATTCAAAACTCTAGTTTCGGTGATACGAGTAGTGAAAGGTGTTTTACGAGACTATTCGAGGAGCAGATCGATCTTCGGTGCGGTGCTAGTAGCGCAGTGGATTTGGACTTCACCGTTTTAACCTCGGCAACCTTTTTCATGAGATCATCACGGCGATCCCAAATTTCGGAACTCTTGCTTGTAGATTTCCGAATTAGTACGTGTTTGCTGCGAATGTTCCTAGTTTGCTCCTTGGCCAGTTCCTTTAGTTCGTTCCAGAAGATAGCTTCTTCTTCTTTGGTCATAGGGTTTTCGAACTAGGATTCATCCTGACTCGCTCAGCTCCTTGTGCGGCGTGGATGCGAGTTCGTCCGTAAGTTCGGACTGGCTGGTAGACTCCACATCGACGCGTTCAACTTCTCCTCCTTCTTTATCTTCTTCGATAGGAGGAAGATCTCTCGGGTTCTTCCGTGCTGGCATAGGGGTCACTTCATCGGGATTTTGTCAAGACGGTTTACTTTGCGCGTTGCGGAGTGGTCCAAAGGTGTTGTGAAGTCGAGTCTTCTTCCGAAGATTCGGGTTGTTCCACGCGGAAAATCGCCTTGTTCCTCGCTGTAAGGGTTCGACCTGTTTAGCGAGATAATTCATGACCTTATCTTGTTCTGCCGACTTCTTTTTAAAAGTCGAGAACATCTTTTTCACCTCCTCGAACGCTGTGGTGTTTGCGTCGGCTTTGACCGCAGTGACGTTTGTCGCTGGAGTATTTTCAACGTTGTCGTCGATGACGTTGTCATCACGAGGCTGTTGGTTGTTGAGATCTGACATGTTTTGATTGAGCGTTGATGGCTGAGAGTTAGATTGATCTGTATCCCCCCTCCTTCTAGTGCCAAACTGTGGGAACCAAACTGTCGAATTACGTTGATTTAGGAAGGTAAGGTAAACCTAGCTTTCCCAGAGGTCCCTGATTTCTGCTAAGCCAAAAACGTCAAGCAACCTAATAGTGAGAATAACAATATAACGATGAATTAGCAAAGACGAAAGAGAGAACAAAGAGGATCTTATTCGGAATATGTGGTTTGAGCATTACAACAGGTAAAGCCTTAGCTAAAAGAACCGTCGGCGAGTTCCTAGTTGTAACCTTGTAAGACCTGAATACCCTAGTTGAGTCGCTGCTCGATAACAATAAAACGGAAATATGCCTAATTGCCCAGAGGCGGTTTACTCTTTCCCCTTCTGCCCTCAGTCGAATTTTATCGCTTCGCGAAAATATTCCTTTTTCCCTCGATCTTCATGATTATTTTTGGAAACTTAACATTTATCATCCGATCTTGACATTTATCTTCCAAACTTAACATTTATCTCTTCCTGTAAAATAAAAGGTAAACCGTCATAAAGATTGGGCTCGATTTCGGATAAAATCGCGAGTGGGCTTTTACCGAGATTTTGGGACTTTCTCGGGCTGTTTTCGACTTAAATGTTTTTGCGATTTTATCAAAAGAGTATTCCTGAGACGACGTCATTCCTGACAAGAGTTAGGATCTTTCGTAGAGTGCAGCAACTTTATGTGTTTAGTTAACCGTTATCGTTTTACACGATGGATCCGAACTTATACGAGGGAACAAGTTCTTACGGTAAAGTTCCAACGTAAATCTCGATCGAGACGAAACAAAGATGAGTTCGATCAAGTTTCAAAGGAAGGAGTTACGAGGATGAGACAAAAATGGATTGATTGATCCAATTCGCCTAACGGGCGAGTTGGTTGTCTAGTTCGATACAACTCGCCCGTTCGGCGAGTTGGATTGGTCCAACTCGCCAAACGGGCTAGTTGGTCGGCCCACGCTGCCCAACTTGCCCGTTCGGCAAATTGGTCGGCCCACACTGCCCAACTCGCCCGTTCGGCAAATTGGTTGGATGATCGAGTCCTTTAGTCGCTTTGTTGTCTTGACACTCGGGGACATGTCGACCCGGGGTCTAGGACAAACTCTTCTTGATGGCTCACCATGCAGACCATTCCTTTGGGGTTAGCCGAAACTTGAATTTGATTTTCCCGTTCCCTCTTTTTCGAGATATTATCTCTTTTTCACAAAGAGTACATTTCTGGTAGGTTTCTGACCTTGATTCCGTTTATGACCCCAACAAGAACCTTTCCGGAGGTACACAAATTTCGTCCTTCTAGTGCCTACAACTCTCCACCATCGATCGAAAGAATCAAACCACCATTGATCGACTGTCGTTTCGAGCAAGGTACGAAAGCTTTTGATACTGAGGGCAACATAATTTTCTATTGGGAAAAGAAAGATGAATATGGCATCTACATATATGAGTATAGTAATGCACGAGCTACAGACAGACGAGTAATGAATGTGCAAGCTGAAAATATCAGAGCAGTCTTAGAGAGAGGTAATTTGTTTGAGCAGAGCTACATATGTTTACCAGAACATGCGGCAAAGATCTCTATGTCTATGAAGAACCAAAGAACATACTGCAGAGAAAAGATTGATCATATTGTGCATGAGATCTAGAAAGCTCAAGAGATGTCACGGGATAATTTCTACAAGAGGTTGGATGATATCTAGTATCCTATAGACAACTGCCTCACCGGTTTGACTTCACGCATGGATGAGATGAAGCACGATTTTGATACTGTTCCGATACATCATGCGATTGGGGTAGACAAACTAGCATCGATCGATGGCAACATCAAGCCATCGGTCGACATTGAAGACAAAAGACAGAAGGCGGGAGTAGAAATATAATTGGAAGATAGGTTCGATGAGATTGTTTTTTCTCAGAACCTGGTGAAGGAAGATATTTCTCAGCAGTTTGAGGATTTAGCAGAGACTACAACTGTCAGACTTAGAATGCTACAGCGCAGTATTGAGAAACTACAGGGGGGATGCATTCAATGGAGTTTACTTTAGTGGTTAAAAGGAATGAGAAAACCAGAGGAGATGAGGCAATTAGGAGCTTTATTGGTACATGCTTTTAGAAGAGCAAAAAAGATGTAGACACTTATTTTCCAAATGTTGATCCACCTCCATATTAGTCAGAAAGTTCACAACGTCAAGCTTAAGACTATAACCAAGCGCTGAGTGGGATGCAACTCACTGTTTAGTAAGTCTTTATTTCGTTTTTACTTATACTACTATTTATTTAGATATTTACTTTGTTTTGTAGACTGTTTGAGTCCATGACGTGTGTGTGTTTTAATTGTTCTAGTAGGGTATAAATATCCTAAACAAATCACTATTAAATTAACCCTAGTCTTTAACACACAAATAATACTCCTTCCAAAAGAGATCAGGTGTAGTACTTAGGGATCGAATCCAGAGAGAGCAATGGTACACAATAGATTTCTTATTCCTAAAGATTAAGCTAGGTGAATATATATATAGAGGGTGGCAAACAATCAGCTAAGGAAATATTCATTTTCAAGAATTAGAGATGCAATATGGAAATATGTTAACAATGCAAATATGAAAATATGCTAATAATGCAAATATGGAAATATACTAATATGCAAATATGGAAATATACTAATAAACTAACTTGATGCAAATGTTAATATGCTAGATCTAAGATTTCAAGCTTAAAGGATTATAATGGATATAAAGCATAGATATGTAAATATACTAGAACTCAAATATTAAATATTCTGACCCTTTTAACTCCAACTCTCGTATGCGAGCAAAAGGAAAGATCATTGATCGACGACTATGGTCTGATGTCAATCGACGGTGAAATCAGAAGGAAGTATGAATGAGATTTGATAAGTCCACCACACTTGTTAGACTAGCTCTCGCATGCGCCTAATAGCCTGGTTCAATGTTGTTTGTTCTGGCACAAAACTTACTCTCGTAGTCGTCCATGTCCTACTTTCGAGCTCTCAGTTAGCTACTCTAGAATGCAAGCATTAAGCACATCGCAATTGATGGACATTGACTTATATGGCAATCCTACTTTTGGGCTAATCCATGATTGCTATCATACAACCCTAAACCTAGTTGATGACAACTCAGACCTAATCAAAGAAAGAATAATAATCTGAATAGAATGCATAGATAAAATATTGGGGTTCCAATACAAATCTCTCTAAGGAGTTATGAACCTTCATCCCTAAAATCCTAAAACTATAAAGCTAAGTGTGTGGTGTCAAGCCTTGCCTAAGATTGTACTTGAACTTGTACCAAACTAGCACTCTCTCTACATACTCTCAATTCATGAACATAAATATAAAAACCCTAAAATCTAGGTTAAAACTCGTCTAGGGTATTCTTGTCTTTTGTCTTCTGAACGTGGGCTTTTCAGTCGGTTGTCTGCGAGTTGGGCATCGATCGATGGCAAGTGTGCAGCATGGATCAACCTTAGTCTTTCATCATCGGTCGACTCCAAGGCTGTGTCGTCGATCGACGACAGGCTTGTACTTTGACTGCTCTAATAGTCAGCTACGGATTCTTCTCCTCTAAATGCACCAAAATCTCCAAGTATCTCCATTTATCTCCAAAACGTCCCTAGACCTGTAAATACCCTAAAATATATCCTAGATCCATATAATAGACCATAAATAGAGCCTAGAACATGGCCTAAATTGGTAATAAATAGGCTATATCAACTCCCCCAAACTTAACATTTTGCTTGTCCTCAAACAAACTAAGCCTGTAACAGAGGTTTGAAAAGCAGAGACTCACATAATGTCTAAGTATAACTGTCACCTTAATCTGTTGCAATTACATCCTATCAAGTCAATCACAAAAAAACTTTCTATATCCTATCCTAGTATAGCAACTAAATCCACTCTACCAGCAACTTAGCAAATACTAGTCTGACTCACCCCTCTACTGATTTCATTTCTTTGCATAAAATAAAGTGTAAGCTTTACTTTGGAAATATCGATCAAAGGACTCATGGACTCTACATCTTCAAGTATCGGAACAACTAGGCACAATGTCTTCTCTGATTCATTTTCCCCCCTTTCTCTCCGAATCTTTCTAGATCTCAAACTCAATGGACAATGATGCTGATACAGTCCATCTTGCCATCTCATTTTTTATTTTCCTCTTCTTTTTCTTTTCTTTTCTTTTTCTTTTTTTCTTTCTTTTTCTTTTTTCTTTTCTTTTCTTTTTCTTTTTTCTTTTCTTTTCTTTTTCTTTTTGGGCAATGTTGTAGGCGAATAGCGGGATCATCGATAATGTACCTACCCCTCGCTTCCAACGATATGTTATCATTCCTCCGAATTAGAATAATGGGGTCATAGGTAATTAACTTACTCCTCTGCATTTCGGGAAGTCATCTCAATCTTTTAAGCTATTAGGTAGATGCTGAAGAGAAAGACATAAGGGAACCAAAGGTGCAATGACTTGTACCTATATAGTCCTCATCCAAAGCTATCAAATGCTCCATAATCTCAACATATTTCCAAAATATACTTGTACCTGAAAAGACTCCAAACACATATAATAGACTCTAAAAAGACTTATACTATGGATGAGAACTTGTAAATTTCGTAGTTTATCAACTTTCCTAGACTTATCATTTTGCTTGTCCTCAAGAAAAACATAGAATATTCATGTGAAAGAGGTTTCAAAACGCAGGGACTCACACTATTTTAAAATTACTATCATCACCTCTACAATGTTGCAAGCCACATTGATCAATGCCAACTTTAGAGGGACATTATTTACTGCCCTAGTTAGCAACCAATACCATCCAGCCAACAACTTAGCTAAAACTTCCTAAAATACCCATATACTAACCTTATTTGTTACACAATAAAGGTGCAGACTTTACCTTGTAAGTATCAATTAAAGAACACATGGACTCTTTCTCAAGCAAGTATCTAAACACACATGTAGTCTTCTCTGATCCCTTTCTTTTCTCTTTCTCTCTTCTCTGAATAATTTCTTTTTCTTTTCTTTTCTTTTTGTTTTCGATTCTTTCTTATTTTCTCTTCTTTTTTTGGAAAAGTGTAGGTAAATAATGGGGCCATAGGAAATTTTTTGTTGCTTCCAGCTTTGTGTGATCATCCCTTTGAATTAGAATAACGAGATCATAGGAAACTTTCATACCCAAGTGCATCTCAGGAAATCATCTCAATCTTTACTTTTTCTAGATGCCGAAGAGAGAGAGAGAGAGAGAGAGAGAGAGAGAGAGAGAGAGAGAGAGAGAGAGAGACTTTTACCTTCAAGACTTGTAGAAAGAATTTGATCCAATGGACACCAAGCCCCGAGACAAGAAAATTAAGTTGATTAAATTGGACGTCAACTCTGGTTCATTCAGATATTCTCATCAAGAGTGGATATTACTGGCAGGTGGTCCACTTTGGTATTTCCATCAGGTACACCCTGCAATCAGTAAATATACTAATGGTGATAGAGAGTGGTTAGATAATAATTAAAACTGAAAATGTTCATCATATTGACTCTAAAGATAAAAATATCATAAAACTCAAAATAAAAAACAATATGGGTAACTACCTCCCCCAGACTTAAACAACAATGACTCCAGTGTTATGCATTTCAATATTGGTGGGAAAAAATAAACCTTAAGTGTAAATCGAACAAGGAAAAATGGTATACATGCATGCTGATATGAGTGTCGATCGACACATTTAAGTGGCGGCAAATGCTTCTTACTATTGTCGATTGATATTGATCAAGTCTCGGTCGATGCTTGTTGCAGACTAGTCTTCCTTGGTTTTTTTGACTAATGGGTTGCCTCCTATGAAGCGCTTGTTTATAAACTTTAGCTTGACGTTTTGGAGTTGTTGGGCTAGTATGGAGGTAAATGAATATTTGTCGGAAAACAAGTATCAACATCTTCCCTGCTCATCTCGAACCAGGTGCCTACAAAGCTTTTGATGGCTTATTCTTCTTTGGTTTTGTGCTCGTGCTGCCGCTTGATAATATTTTGTGTATAATCCACCTTCGGCTCCAGTTCTTCCATACATTTGCTAAACCATCTAATATGCTGTTGAGAGGGAAATAGATTTCATCAACCTTGCAATAGAATACATCAAACATCCTCTCATGCGCTGTAGTAAGTTCATCAATCATCTCTTCAACTTGATCTCTTTTGTATGTCTCAGGTTCTGGCCGATTAAAAGGGTTAGGAAAGACTCCATGCATTTGAAAACATCCCTCTGTGGATAACTCAAATAATGACCTCCTACTCTATCTGTCATCTCAAGTATTACTTTTATATCTTCCCTTGACACATTAATGATCCTCTCATTGATAGCCTAAGTGTTGCCATCTTCATCTCTGTAAACATCATACTCATCTGGTTCTACTACACGTATCTTTTTCTCGAATAAGCGGCGACTTCAACTAAGAAATTATCTCAAAACTCTAGACTTGCAGGAGTATCGACCGATTTTGGTGGTTGGATGTCGATCGATGCTCTGGCCCAGAATCAGAATAACAAACTATCACAAAATCATCTTCAAGGATCTTGTATATGCTATCAAAGCCAATGGAGTCCTCGAGAACTACTTTATCTGCAAGCTCTTCAAGTACTCACTTGCTGGAGATACTTCATATTAGCTTAAGCAGTTGACACCATGATCTCTTACATCCTGGATTGACATCAAAAATACCCTCCTGCTAACTTCTTTGATGATGTCCGATTTGAGGACTTGAGGAATATAATTGCTGCATTCACACAGAAGCCTGCATAGTCTTTCAAAAGCTCCTGGATCAGATTCAAACCATGTTAGAGAGAATGTCCACACCATGGATTCAACGAGGTACAACTGCTTAGTCCCTTTTTCAGAGGCATCACTTTGATCTACTATATAGCTCTAGACACAACTAATGAGGGAAATTTCAACAATAGGAATCCAGAAGAAGTTGTGAGACTTATTGAGGACTTAGCATCTAGATATAGCACCCCGACCATTGATTTAGAGAAGAAGAAATCGGCTGCTAGCTTGGGATAGGACCAGATGGATAAAGTCAAATCCAAGCTGGACAATGTTCATAAGATTCTTAAGAAGCAGGTGAGCTTTTCAGGAGATGAAGAGGATATTGATAATGCAAAAGATAAGGGCGATGAGAAGGATGTGAACTACATTAGTGGTACTGGTTTTCAGAGGTCTGGGAATCATGGTGTAAACAGTAACTCATATGGCAATGGTCAGAAGGATAATTACAACCTGATTTCGCAGTACCAGAAATCTTACGACAACAACATTAGCTATGGAGCTTCTTCTTACGAGAATCTTGCACCAATAACTCAAGAAAGCAAGACAGAGAATATGATCGATCAGATTCTTGAGGCTCAACAGCAGATGACAGTGGATTTCAATGGAAATATATATGATCTGTACACCAACCTGAATGACAAGTTTGAAGCTTTCAGCACTCATGTGAAGAAGTTGGAGACTCAGGTAGTTCAGACTAGTGCAGCTGTGAGGAGACATGAAGCATTTATTAAAGGAAAAGGAGAGGCTGGACAGAAGCAGGATGTGAGTACCATTACAGATGATGATTATTGACAAGTGGTGAAGGAAGAGGAGCTCCAAGAAAGGGACTTTCAAGTCAAAAGTTCCATGTCCTTCGACAGTTCGCAGTGGTGTCGCTCGACACCAACAACTGATCCCCGATCGACACCCCATGCTGAGTCTGTAGGATCTTATAAAACGGCAAGCGTCGATCGACACCCTACCACTGTCGTCGATCGGCACCCACCAGTAATTTACCGTGTTCAATTGCAATGTATTGATGCAAACCGACTGAATGCTTAAAGACACCAACAAAGGCAGCAGTGGGCAAAAATCAGCAACCTGAAGATGCACCAGAGCCTATGATCATTGAGCAGGCTACTGAGGGACAGATTTCTAAGAGAAAGAAGAACAAGGTTACTAAGCATCTAAAGAGAGAAGCTAATGAGAATGAGATGGACAGCTTCACCAAGATGATATTTATGATCCATGGGGACACTCCATTCAGTAAAGATTATTGGGCCCCCAGACTCTAGATGTTTTTCAGAGAGAGAAGAGAGACAGATGAAGACACTGAGAGTATTTCCATCGAATCAAATAGAAGATGAAGCAAAGGATTACACTGAAAAACAAGAGTGACCCTGGGAAGTTTTTGGATCCCTACATGATTGGAAGTCACAGCTATCCTAACGCAATATGCGATACAGGTCTTCAGTCACTATTATCCCTAGGGTGATGGCTAAGCAGGTGAGTCTGAAGATACATTCACCTTTATGGATTGCTTTAAGGTGAATTCAGGAGGGATTGTCAGAAACCTTCAGATACATATTGACAATGCCTTAGTTCCAGTGAATTTTCATGTCTTGGATATTCAGATAGACTGAAATTCTTCTCTACTACTTGGGAAAGACTTCATGGCTATTGAACGAGCTGTTTATGATATGAAGACAAACATGTTGTACATATCACTTAATAGAGAGTGATTTCTATGACCATGTTCAAGTGATCAAGGGAAACACACCCTACATTAAGATATGAGACAATTCAGGATTTTTGACAGTTTGATACTTTAATTATGGCGCATAGCATAGGCATCGGTCAACACCCAACCACCAGCATTGGGCGACACCCCTGCAACACCAGAATTTTGAGATGCTTTTCAGTTGAAGCCGCCATTCCTCCCAATAGAAAGATCTGTGTAATACCCCCAGATGAGCATGGATTTTATAAAGATGAAGAGGGGAATGCACATGCTAAGGATGGAAGGGTCATCAATGTTTGAAAAGAATAAATGGAAGCAATACTTGAGATGGCAGATAGTTAGAGAGGTCGTTATTTGTGTTTACTAAAGTGTGAGGGATGTTTTCAGTTACATGGAATCCACCTTATACCTCCATATTGGCAAGAACCTGAGGTTTAGAGAAGCTATAAAGTTGGAGAGATGATAGCTGACATTAATACAACGCTGGAAAGGATGTTTGATGAGCTCTACAGAAAGATTGATCCAATTTACTTCCCTCTCAACAGCAACAATGGATGGTTAAGCAAATGTATGGAAAATCTGCAGCTGAAAGTGGATTACACGCATGAGATCATTTAGAGATAACAAGAGCACATAACCAAAGCAGAAGAAGCCATCAAAGGATTTGTAGGCACCTGGTTCGATATGAGCAGAGAAGATGTTGATACTTATTTCTCAACAAGTATTCCATTACCTCCATATTAGCCAAAAACCTCTAGAACGTCAAGCTAAAGACCATAAACAAGCTTTTCATGGGAGGCAACCCATTTAGTAAGTTCTAAATTATATTTAAAATTTATTTTTTACTGATTTTCATATTTTTTTTTATTTTGGGTCAAAATAAAATCCGAGGAAGGCATGTCTGCATTGAGCACCGACTGACACCTCACCAATGTCGATCAACAAAGCATCATGAGCATCGATGGTCACTTCATTGTGTCGATCGACACTCACAATCAGCGAGCACTTATACCAATTTCCTTGTTTAAATTCGTCCTTGTGATTAATTTCCCACCAATCTTGGATTGTATAACACTGATGACAGTTTTGTTTTAGTCTCGGGAGATTTTACTGATATTGGGTTTTATTTTGAGCTTTAGATTTATCTGTTTTTATTGAATTTATTGAGTCAAAAAGGGAATGATAAATTTTTTCAATTTTACTTATTATTTAACCATTTTGTTGCACCATTCTTTGAGGTTATTGATTACAGAACACCAAAGTAGACACATGCGAATAACATCCATGCTAGCTAAGAGAGTCTTAAGGAAGCAAACTGAGTCCAAACTCTAATAAAACTTAACATGCTTGTTGTTGGGCTTGTATGCACCAGATTGAATTCCTCTTGCAAGTCGGGAAGATAAAAGAGTATGTGTGTTTCTTGTTCCCTTCTTACCTCTCTTTGGCATCTAGAAAATAAAAGATTGAGATGATTTACTGAGATGCAGAGGGCTAGAAAAATTTCCTATGACCCCACTATTCTTATTCAAATGAATGATCACACATTGATGGAAGCGAGGGGTAGGAACATTTCATATGACTGATTCGCCTACACTTTGTCCAAACAAAAAAGAAAAGAAAAGAATTCATAGAAGATAGAGGAAATGGATCAGATAAGACTACATGTGTGTTCAGATACATGTTGGGGTAAGAGTACATGTGTTCTTTGATCGATACTCCCAATATTTAGCCTACACATTGCTTTGCAGAAATAAGGTCAGTAGCGGGGTATGTCAGGTGGCATCAGCTGAGCTGTGGGCTGGAAGGTTTGATTACTAAGCTAAGCTCTAGTACATGGAAATATCCCTGAAGTTGGTACCGATTTGGTATGGCTTACAACATTGCATATGTGAAGGAAGTAGTTTAAAAAATTGTGTGAGTCCATGTGTTTTCAAACCTCTTTTACAGGATTGTTTTGTGTTTCTCTTGAGGGGAAGCAAAAGATAAGTCTAGGGGAGTTGATATACTACGGATTTTTTTCAGTTTTCATCAATAGTATATGTGTTTGAAGTCAATTTTAGAGTCTTTTCAAGTTAAGTATGTTTTGGAGAAATGTACAGATTATGGGATACTCTGGAGCTTATTGTTGAGGAAACTCGTAGATGTTTAAGAAACCAGAAGTCAGAGTCGAGATTCAGAAGGAGTGCCGATCGACAATTCCTCTTAAGTGTCGCTTGACACCCGCACGAGTAGACGGGCCGACTTTAGTTATGATTGATTCCAGCTCGAAAGATCCACATAATTACAAGACTACCCCAAGCCGACTTTATACCTAGTAATTATGTGTTTTGCCATTGTTTGAGCAACACACCACCACAAAACCACCTTATAATTTACCACCATTCGTAAAAAAATTTAGTTATTAGTTGGAGAGAAGATGAAGAACTCCTCCAGAGCTTTTATATTGGAACTCTAGTTTTTTGGCTTATCCTATTTAGGCATTCTATTCAGATTATTGTTATGCTTTGCTTAATCATGTTGAGTAGTTTTTCTTGTTAGGTTTAAGTTTTATTAGAGTTTTTATGGATTTCTGAAACATTGAATTGATCTTTTAGGATCCTTCATCAAAATTGGACTTAGTGATTGTGTTCTAGAGTAGCTAACTAAAACTCCGATTTTAGGATACTGATAACTACGACAGTGGGTTAATTACCTGATATTGATATTGATAAGCTAGATTGTTAGATACACGTGAGGGTTGATTTAAATTAACTTAGTGAACATATCGATTAGGACGTTAATGCTTACCTAAGGAAGCATCGATCGACATTTACTCTATAGTATTGATCGATGCTCGCTCCTTTTTTGCATGTGAAGGCTGGAAGACTTATTCATATAATTAAACTCACAGCGAGAGATGTATATCTTACTATTGCATTAGATTTCTAGGATAGTTTACCACACATCCTTAGTTTTTATACATCACAATTATATTGCCTGAAACCTTAAATATAGCTATTTTTATCTTATCATTTACAACAAACTGCTTTACATATTCTCTACTATATACTGCTTTATTAATATTTGCCTAGCTTAATCTTTATATTTATAGTCTATTTTGTGCCCACACTCTATGTGGATTCGATCCCTAAGTAGTACAATTGAACCTCTTATTTGAGAGAAAGAAATTAACTATGCTAATTTGAGAGATATCATGTATACAACATTTATCTTACCACTGAAATCCACATTCAGTTTCTGTTGTCCCTCAAGAACCTGATCAAGCATGCCTTCAATCTTGCTTTCTTGAGTTATTGGTGCAGGATTCTGGTAAGAAGAGGCTCCATAGTTCCTATTGTTGTTGTTGTTGTTGTTGTTGTTGTTATTTTTGTAGTGTCTTGTATTGCGAACCTTGGTTGCAATTACTCATTTGACCAGTGCCGTAGAAGATCTTGTTTCCACTCTGATTCCCAGACCTATAATTCTGAAAACCAGACCACTAATGTAGTTAACATCCTCCTCACTGCCCTTGTCATTTTCAACATCTACAGCCTCTACATATTCTGCGAAGATAACATGTTCCTTGAGAAGCTTAAGAACACTATCCAGCTTTGCTTAATTTCATCAATCAGTTCTTTTCCCAAGCTGGTAGTCGAATTCTTCCTCTCAAAATTAATGTTCTTGGTGCTATTGCTAGATGCCAAGTTCTCAATACATCTCACATCTTCTTATGGATTCATAGTGTTGAATTTTCCCTCACTAGCTGTCTGGTAAACCAAAGTGATACCTCTAAAGAAGTTATTAAGTAGTTGTACCTTGGTGAACCCATGATGTGGATAGTCTCTTTGATATGAATTGAATCTGATCCAATAGCTTCTGAAAGGTTCAATTGGCTCATGCATGAATGTATGAATCATGTTCCTCAATTTTTCTAATCACGCATTATCAAAAAAAATTACACATGAAGGTGTTATTGATGTCAATTCAGGATGTAAGCGATCCTGGTGGTAATTGCTTAAGCTAGTATGAAGTATCTCCAGGAAGTGAGTAACCTTCTTCTCAAATAAGAGATCTTTATAGTATTTAGGGTGTGGAAAAGCCCTAAGTATTATGGTATCGAAAATATTGGTAAGGTGGTATGTTGCCTAAACAATGGCAAAACCTATAAATATTAGGTATAACATTGGCCAAGGGTATTCTAGTAATATGTGGAACTTCTGGGCTTGAGTAAGTCCTAAATCAAGTCGAGCCCATCTACTCGCGTGGGTGTCAAGCGGCCCCAAGGAAGAGGTGTTGGTCAACACTTCTAAATCCCGGCGTTGAGCTACGAATTTCTTCATACATCAAATCTAAAATGCTCCATAATCTCCAAATTGCTACAAAACATATTTGTACCTGAAAAACTCTAAAATAGACTCCAAACACATATAATAGACTCTAAAAGGAGCTATTCTATGGCTGAAAACTGGTAAATTCCATAGTATATCAGTTAACTCGTTTTAAAAAGTCAAAATAGAGTCAGTTGGGGATGATGAACTTTTTCTTGGAACCAACTCCTTAGCCACTCTCTAGCACCATTTCTGGATTTATTGATTGTAGGGTGTAGTGTACCAAATGGAAACACCAAAGTGGATCGACCTGCCAGTAACATCCATGCTTGAATGTCTAAAGGAACCAAAGCTAACATCTAACCTTAATTTACACAATTGCTTATTTTGGGACTTCGTATACACTAGATCCGATTCCTCCTACTGGTTTGTAAGGTAAAAGTCTCTGTGTTTCTGGTTCTCCTATCTCCTCTCTTCGACATCTAGAAAAGGAAAGAACGAAAAAGATTGAGATGATTTCCTGAGATGTAGAGGGGTAGTAAATTTCTTATGACCCCACTATTCTAATTAAAAGGAACGATCACACATTAATTGTTGGAAGCGAGGGGTAGGAAAATTTCTTATGACCTCACCATCCGCCTACACTTTACAGAGCTTTAACAAGAAAAGAAAATAAAAAAGAAGAGAATAATATTCAAAGAAGAGAGAAGAGAGAGGAATATGAGTCTATGTTTTCAGTGATCAATACTCCCAAGATAAAGCTTACACATTTAATATATAAATGAGGTCAGTAGAGAGGTATGTCCAATGATGTCTAGTAAGTTGTGGGCTGGATGGTCAGGTTGCTAAGCTAAGGATAAGTACATGGAAGTGCCTCTAAAGTTGGCATTGATTCGATATTGCTTGCAACATTGCAGAGGTGATGGTAGTGATCTAAAGAGAAGGTAAATCCCTGAAATTTTCAAAACTCTTCCACATGTATGTTCTATTTTTTGCTTGAGGTCAAGCACATGATAAGTCGAGGAGTTAATTTATAATGGTTTTTCTCAGTTTTTAGCCATAATATTAGTTATATTTAGAGTCTTTATATTAAATTAGAGTATATTTTAGGGTATTTTCAAGTCTAGGTACGTTCGGAGTAATGTGGAGATCATGGAGCCATTTGGAGCTTAAATATGAAGAAACTTGTAGTTGTGCAGGAAAACAAAAGTCAAAGACGAGATTTTAAAGGAGTGTCGATTGACACTCTCGTGAGTGTCGCTCAACACCGACGGGTGTACATGGAAGACCCTATTTCCAGAATCAAGCTTGGTCCAAAAGTTTCTAAATATTACAAGATTTCTCCAGGCCAACTTTCAGATCTATATTTATAGTTTTTGCAGCCATTGTTTATAATCAAGCTTGGAATTCCTGTAGTTATATCTCTACTTTTAATGCTATTCTCAGTTTATCTTTATGAGTCTATGTAGCCTAACTTGTAAGATTTAGGGTCTTCTAGGGTTCTTATGAACTTGTAAAATATAGAACTGCTACGGTTATCATATTTGATCATTTACAGGATTGTAATTCTTATTGCTTGTTTCTTGAATAGCTAACTGGAAACCTGATCATGAGATTAATTGGGAAACACGAGGGCATGGTAAAATACATGAATCTAGTCATGCTGAGCTAAGTTGATAAATACAATGAGATCTAGTTTAGATAACTTAGTGAACAAATCGAATTGAATCTTAATGTTTGTCTTGAACAACTGAGTTCGCATACGAGAGTTGGAATTGCAAGATTTAGACATCTTTAGACTCGCAGCGAGAGCTGAATATCTTACTAATAGAATTTGAGTTCTGAGATGGTTATTATTAAACCCTTAGCATCTATAGATATGAGTTCTGATAACATGTTTGAAACTCTAAGTCTTACGCTTTTTCCATATCTCTTACAACCATTTTTATTGTTATTATTTACTGCTTTTTATATTATATGCGTCGTTGAATCTTGATATTTATAATATATTATGTGATTCATGCTCTCTGTGGATTCGATCCCTGAAATCGATCTCTTATTTGAGAGAGTTTCTCTAAGGTAATTTAAGCATATTAGTTGTTCAAGATCCTCTTATGTTACGTGTCTGTAAGTGAAGTGCATCTCCTCCATATAATTATTGTACAATGTCATGAATCTTAGAAAGATCTAACATACAACTTGCTAAATTTCACTTTTAAAAGAAATAAAATATATTTACCTTACACATTCAAGAATATCTTCGTAGTTGATGAGCAAATATGTTTGCAGATGAGTGTGCTCCTCCTCAGTAAGTGTGTGGTCTTTTGATTTTCTACTAACTTGTCCAATATCCATAAGGTTTTGTGGGACGAAAACATAATATTTTGCCCTTTGCCCATCGTCATCATGACAAGCATGTCTTGGGTTTTTTGTGCACTTCGGCTGGAAAGGAATATTCAACGAAGTTTGAAGTTTTTTTTTTATGCTATGTGCGACTATAGCTCCTACCACCTTGCAAAAAAATTTTACCATCTTCTTCAGATGAAACATATACCACTCGAAAAAGATACATTCATCTATATTACACAAGTCTACTATGTGCCAATTAACTTGCGAGATGAATAGGAAGATCTTCCATTGCATAAAATGATGGAGGGATTATCTTCTCGAGGTTGCAAATGATCACATGTATATTAGCCTCAAATTTGGGAATACCTTCTTCAGTGAGTGAACCCATGTTTAAATTGCAGAAGAAAGCACGTACCACTACATAAAAAAAGAAAAACAAATTCCATAAGTTCATATATAAGCATAATAAATTTGTCTGACAATTAATTTAATTGGTTAAATATAAGATATTTACAATTTCTTCATGAGCATTTTGTGGCAGTAGTCCTGAAAAGTCAAACGGATGGAGCATTGTATCATTACATAACAATAGTGACTCTTCATGCACATCAACATGAAGTTTGGAACGAGCACAAACATCAACCAAATCAAGTTTTTACTTCAAATTATCGTTCGTTTTACCTTGGACATTAAAGATCATGGTCATCATATTGTCTAAAAGGTTCTTCTACATCACATCTAAATTATGCCGCAACAAATGATCCTTCCAATATGGCAGATACCAAAAATATTCTTATTATGCAAATTGTGCAGTTCTCCAACACTGTCAATTGGATAATGTGTATCTCCACCTACGTCTAGCGTCCTATTTGCAACAAATTCTTTTAAATGTTCCAACAACTTAGTGTCACTTACTTCTGGAAGTGGACTGTCAAACACCTTCTTCCTCTTCGTAAAAAATATCTTACTCTTACGATATGGATGATCGTGTGGTCGAAATCTCTGTAACAGTCAAACCAACACATTTTCATTTGTGTTTTAGTTGGAAAGCATTTTTGCTATCTTGGCAATATGGACATGCATGATAGCCTCCGAATATACAATGGATTTTATCAGTTTCCCACCATAATATATGTGCTTTTTAGATAATATTATATGTTTTTAATGTCTGTTTTGAGTGTTTTCAGGTTCAGGTACGTTTTGGAGAACTATGGAGATTCTAGAGTTTTTTTGAGATGCAGAGCTCCGCAGATGCGTCAGAAGTTTAGCAACGGATGTAAATCATTCCCTGGTGAAATTGCTCTCATCCTTTGAGAAAAGATAGAGCTTTTAGGTAGCTTTTCAATGCCACCAATTTGAGGTCAGGCTAGCATTTAGATCTAAAGTTATGCTCTTTTTACGGAATAGTGGTATGTCTGCCTCGCGATAGGAAGTTTTCGAGATTGAGAAGGAGTATCGATCGGCACACGCTTGTTGGTGTCGATCGATACTGATTCCAGAAGACATGCCAAGTCTATTTCACGACCGACCTAAGCCCAAAAGATCCACATATTTACCAAAATTCCCTTGGCCGACATAAAACACTATATATGTGTTTTCTAAGCCATTCTCTAGGCTACAACTTCCTTTATTCATAGTTTTAGGGTTAGGAGAGAAAAAAGGAACTATTTCAGAGTCCTCTTGGAACTTAATTGGTTTTGGTTTTGATTAACTATATTCTATATCTATGCATCTATGATTTCTATGATAACTATCATGTCTGAGTAGATCCATTGCTAGGTTTTTAGGTTTACTAAGGTTTTGATGTTCTTCTGCTTATAGATTGCTGATTTATAGATTCCTTCAAAGAATTATCTAATTGTTTGTGTTATAGAGTAGCTAACTAAAACCATGATCATAGGATTATAAACAATTACAAAGTAGGTTCTTCACCTGATAATAATTTTGCTGAGATAGGTTGTAATGTGCACGCGACGACTGGTTTGGTTAACATAATGAACATATCTATTAAGGCGTTAACGCTTGTCTGAGGAAGCATTGATCGACACTCACTATATAGTATCGATTGATACTTGTTCCTTGTTTGCATGCGACAAGTGGAACATAGGACTTACTCATCTGATTAGACTCACAACAAGAGTTGGATATCTTACTATTGCATTTGAGTTCTAGGATCACACCCTTAGCATCTATAAATTGTTGTTTTGATAACCTGATTGAAACCCTAAGTCTCGCACCCTTCCTTCAATCGCTTACAAACTCATCTATCATTTACTGTTTTACTTTACTATTTGATTTACTATCTATTTTGTGAGATATCGAGTATGTGTGGTTGTGATCCCTATGTACTGTAATCGATCACTTACTTGAGAAATTTAGCCCCGTGGTCGGGGACTCTGATCACAATTAGACTAGGTATATGATTTCGTCTTGGTTTTTATTTTAATTTTTATTTTTAATTATTTATTTTTCTTTTCTTATGTTTTAGGTACATACATATCAGTACCATTAAGCAAGGAGAAGAGGCTTTTTGGGTTCTTTAAAGAAGAAGCCTGCTGATTCACGCACGATTTGTAGGTCTACAAGGGAAGTATCAGTCGACACCCTCCAAGTAGTAGCGATCGACAGCGTAGAAACCAGGTATTGATCGATACATACACCTCGCTGTCAATTGACACTACTCTGGGAAGGCAGAGAAGGTCGAAGTACCCATACTTGAGGTTGATAAGAATTGGGTCTTATGATACGAAGAAGGTCGAGCTCGCAACTGTGCAGAACAACTTATTTATACACAGGGGGTTGTAACCCTCGATGCGATTGTTGTTGCTAAGAGAGAGAGACTTTTGAGCTGAAACCTATATATAACACCCTTATGGGTCAACATCCCTTTCATGTCTTTCCTGACGAGCAAGCAATTGCTCATATCAACATGTTTGAGGAATTAGTATTGTTTATATTCAATGGTGTCTTTGTAGACCACTAATTCTTCAAACTATTCTTGTATTCTCTGGCTGGAAACGCAGCATGGTGGTTCATGAAGTTGCCATCCGGATCCCTCACTGCCTGGAATGACATCACGAACGCCTCCTCAACAACTTTCTCTATGATGCTAAAGAAAATCTAGAGATTGAGATGGAGTATATGTTGAGATATATGGAAGAGGGTGATGAACAACATGGATCTGAAGAGTTGAGCAGAGTGGACGAAGCTGATATTAGTAATCTGATCTTAGTGTCGATCGACACAAACTCATGTTATCAATCAACGCCTCCTGAAATCTCTGAAAGATCGAGTTGTTCTCATGACATTGCAGACTCGACACTGAAGAGCACCGATGTATCAAGTTGTTATCTGGCCCTAGATTTGTATAGAGAAATCATTATGGATGATTTCTTGGAGTTAGAAGATTTCTTGGAGCTAGAGGATGGAGAACAGTTTGGATATTTGTATTGGAGTAGGGAAATCACTATAAAAGAATTCTTGGAGCAAGAATAATGGCTTTAAGATTTGGATCTGAATTTAAAGCTGAAGCTTGATGACGATCGCCATGCTATATGAAGAGGTGTGGAGACTTCACCAAAGGCTAGCATCAATCGACATCACTTGTCTGATACCGATTGAGAATAATTGTTGGACGAGCAGCCAAGTTGCACAGTTGAGCTGGAACCTATTGAAGAGAGAACATACAAGTCTGAAGCCTCACACCTCGCTGTCCCAAAAGATTAGCAACCATCTGTCTGTGCAGAAGAAGCTGTTGATTATCACCAAAACAGTGAAGAAGATACATGACCCTGTGAAGTTTGTGGTTCCCAGCACTATTTGTGTTATTAAGTTTCCTAGTCCAGCTGACATAGGTGAGCATCTAGATTTTGACATTGGGATAGTCGATGATCATCTGCCTGCAGTTTTCTGTCAAGAAAGGTCTCTTCGGTACTAGTATCGATCAACACCACTAGCTTGGTGTCGTTCGACAACCCTCAGGTATCTCAGCACGCATAGACGGAAATAAAAAAGTCTGCTGGAAATAAGAGGAAGAATTGTAAGAAGAGGAAAAGGACCAAGGGTGGTCCTCAATTGTCTTTGATTTCTCACTTCTCAAATTGTGTTAGGAAATATAGAGCGCGCAGAATGTACCTCTCATAGCTATTTGCAAAGCTTTGAGTACTCTTTATTGCTGAGATGATAGAAAAAGGTGAAGAGTGTATGGAGGCTTTCACAAAAGGTGTGATGAAGCTTAAGAAAGTAGACATTTATACTTGTTTTGGAGTAAGTTTCCATTAAATCAGATCTCCAGAAGTCAAGCTAATGACTAAAAATAAGCGCTGAGTGGGAGGCAACACACTGTTAGGTAAGTTCTAAATTATTTTTAATTTTATTTTTTTACTAATTCTGGGATTTATTTTATTTTAGGTAAGAAATGAATAGTGTCGAGCGACAATGTAGCAGCGTCCTCGATCGATAATGTAGCAACATCACTATTCATCGAGAAAAAAAAAATAATTTAAGGTTTATGAGTTGAGACCAGCGTCGATCGAGGGCTGGCCAGCGTCGATCAACACCAACCAACAAGCATCAACCGACATTTAACTGCATCGCTCGACGTTAATTGCAGGAAGCATGTATACTCGCGAAACCTTGTTAAATTTTTACTTATGATTTATTTTCTTACCAGTCTCGGACTGTATAACCCAAGGGACGATACTGTTTAAGTCTGGGATGTAGTTACTGATATTGTGTTTTATTTGGATCTTTCTTTTTATGTGTTCTTATTAAAGTTTTATAGAGTCAAGATGATCTTTTCAAATTTTACTTATTATTTAACCACTCTCTACCACCATTATTTTCAGAGTGCACAAGAGATACCGAAGTGGATCACCTGCCAATCATATCCACACTTGCTAAGAATGTTTTAGGAACTTAAGCTGACCTCCAACCTAATTTAATTTAATTGCTTGTCTTGGGCCTTGGTATATACTGGATCGGATTCGTCCTGCAAGTCTTGAAGGTAAAAGTCTGTGTGTTTCTCAAATGATCACACATTGTGGAAGCGAGGGGTAGGTAGATTATCGATGATCCCATTTTTCGCCTATATTTTGTAAAAAGAGAGAAAATAAAGATGAACAAGACGGACTGCATCCGCGTCATTGAGTCAGATTTATAAAAACAAATCAGAGAAGAGATAAAGAAAGGAAGGGATCAGAGAAGGCTACATGTGTGTTCAAATTCTTGCTTGAGTAAGAGTACACATGTCCTTTGATCGATATTCCCAAGTGTTAAAGCATGCATCCTTTTATATATAAGAAATGAGGTTAATAGAGGAGTTTCTCATACAGTATTAGCTAAGTTGTTGGTTAGAAGAATTTTGTTGCTAAGCTAGGATAGTGTATATAAAGTACCCTTAAAGTTGGAATTGATTTGATGTGGCTTGCAACATGGCATAAGTGATAGTAGTAAGTTAAAATTGTGTGAGTCCCTGCTATTTCAAACCTCTTTTACAGATTGTGATATTGTTTACTTGAGGACAAGCAATAGGATAAGTCTGAGGGAGTTGATATACTATGGATTTTACTAGTTTTAACCCATAGCATATGTGCTTTTTAGACACTGATATATATGTTTAGAGTCTGTTTTAGAGTTTTTTCAGGTTCAAGTACGTTTTGGAGAAGTTTGGAGATTTTTGAGTTTTTTGAGATGCAGAGTTGTGTAGACGCGTCATAATTTTAGCAACGTATGAAGACCATTACACGGTCCGACTGGGCTCATATTTTGAAACAATATAGATCTTTAAATTAGCTTTCCAATGGCACAATTTTGAGGTCAGACTGACGGTTACATCTAATGTTTTGTCTGTTTTACTGAAGAGTGGTACGTATACCTCACGAGACGAAGCTGTCGAGTTTGAGAAGGAGTGTCGATCGATAGAGATCTATAGGTGTCGATCTAAACTGATTCCAAAGCATGGACTGAGTCTATTTCACGACTGACTTAAGCCCAAAAGATCTATATACTTACTAGAATGCCCATGGCCAACTTAAAACCCTATATATGTGTTTTCTAAGCCATTGTTTAGGCTATGCTTTCTTTTATTCATAGTTTTACGGTTGGGAGACAAAAGAAGAACTCCTTCAGAGTCCTCCTGGAACTCCTTTGGTTTTGGTTTTGGTTTTGGTTTTGGTTATGATTTATTATATTCTAAATCTATTCATCTATGATTTATATGACAAATACCATGTATGAATAGATCCGTTGATAGGTTTAGGTTTTCTAGTGTTTTGATGTTCTTCTGATTGTAGATTGCTAGGGTGATTTAATAGATTCCTTCACACAATTGATCTAACTGCTTGTGTTTTAGAGTAGCTAACTAGAACCCTGATCTTAGGATTATAGACAACTATGAAAGTAGGTTCTTTACTTGATAATAATTTTGTTGAACAAGGTTGCTAGGCGCAAGCGATGGCCAGTTTAGTAAACCTAATGAACTTATCGATTAGGGCGTTAATACTTCTCTGAGGAAGTAACGATCGACACTCACTCTATAGTATCGATTTATACTCATTCCTTGTTTGCATGTGACAGCTGGAACATATGACTTAGTCATCTGATTAGACTCAAAACGAGAGCTGATTATCTAACTATTTCATTCGAGTTCTAGGATCACACCCTTTGCATCTATAGACTGTAGTTCTGATAACCTGAATGAAATCCTAAGTCTCGCACCCTTCCTTCCATCGTTTACAAACTCATCTATTATTTACTGCTTTACTTTACTACTTGATTTACTACTTCTATATTATTTAACCTAGCTTATCTGAAACTAAAGTATATTAAGTGAGATATTCCGTCTCTGTGTATACGATCCCTAAGTACTACATTTGATCTCTTATTTGAGAGAGTTTCTCTAAGAGTAATTTGAGCACATCACCTCCCATGCGATGTCCATCCAAATAACATAGCATATGCTTGAAAATAACTTATTTTTTTTCACATAAGTACTGCTTACATTTGAAAATTTTCTTTACACAAAACATTGTATGTAAGAGCACCATGCGCCTATAGTTATTGCAACTCATATATCATTTGGCTGAAGAAACACTTCACGACTATGCTTTTAGACGGATACAACCTCTTCAACTTCATGTCAATAAAAAAATATCACATCCTTTTGTATGGCACCGAAAATTTTCCATTCATATCGTGATAACGAGGTTTTTGACAAAATTTGCATTTTTCTTAGCTCTCATCCCTCTCTAATATATCATGCAATTATTGATGCATACATATCATCAAATACGGTAAAAAAAGACTAGCTACAAATTTTTGAACCTCGTACTATGAATCAGGTGCAGGATTAACCTTCGGTGGAATACCTTTCACAAAATCATCTATCGCATCTACAACATTCTTCAGCCAAATTATAATCCATCTAACAGACCATCATTTTTCTTACAAATGAAAAAACTGAATGACTATCTCCACATCCTTTGTACAATGATTGTTTTGATGCATCTACCATATCAAAAAAAAATCTTCTTGCTTCTACACTGGGTTCTTTGTTTCTATCAGCTTCCTTAATTTTCGAATGTATATTTTCTCTATTTACATCATTTACAATATGAACAGTATATATACCATAATCTACATCCATGCTTGGTTCTTCTAACCTATTTGCAATTTGAGGTTTGCTAATACTATCATATTCATAATCAGTTTTCTACGAAGATACCAAACTTGTAACTCGACGTAAACCCTTTCAAATATAAATGACTCAAAATATCTCTCTTTTTAGTATTCCTATTATTTTACAAGTGAAGCATGAATATTAATTCAAATCCATATGAAGCGTAGCATCCACGAACAAAAATATTAAGGAGAAGATATGATTTTTTCTCTTTTGTGAATGAGTAAAAATGATATTTACAGATGAAAATTTGCTGACATTTCTGAAGAATTTTCAATGGAATGGATAAATTCATTGGAAATTCGCCATAAATTTCAAATTTTCAATGGAATGGATAAATTCATTGGAAATTCGCCATAAATTTCAAATTTTCAAACAGCTATAAAACATTCATAAGATTAGTCAAAATGTGTTGATAGTTTCTGATGATTTCTGACGAATAAAAATTTTTTGATCACTTACAATTGTCATTTAACGGATATATATATATATATTCCTCAGTAATTTGTCAATATCATGTTGGAAATTTTTGACGAAAGTGGAATTCTTGGAAATCCTCAAAAAATTCCGAGCAAATATCAACATTGTCAAATGTTGACGTTCCTTGGTATATCCCATAATATTTTTAGAAATTCTTGACGACTTTTTAATTCGTCAAAAATTCCACTAGAATATACCATGTTTTCTTGTAATGCTATGCAAATACTTGAAAAATGAATGCTAACGCCTATCATGTTATTCTTCCTCCTCATTTGCGTTGCTTGGGTGTGTTTAATATCAAGTATTTGCTTCCCTACGTTGAAAATATTGACCATGATGTTTCAAGGGTTAATATTTTTCTACCTCTAGTGACCTAATGTAGTATGGTTACTTCTTTCCTTTTCTCTTTGGTTGTTTTTTGCTTTTAGGTTTTTTCTTATTTTAGATATGTATTATTTTCTCCTTATACATAAAGGATTACGATTTAAGATAAGGGAGGAGATTGGATTTAAATCCTATTAGACTTAAGTCATTTTCTTAGTATAAATATGCAACGTCTTGACATGTCTGATGTACAATTTATTATTTTGTTAATCAAGATGATTTTTTCTCTTTAAATTATTTATTTATGGCTAGAACATTGGCGTTCTCATCAATTTAAAGAAGAGATCGATCTTAGACATTCAAAAACTAAATAAAATTCTTGTGTTATTGTAATTCGTGCTATATTATATTGTGAGTGAACCACAAAAAGAAAAGAAAGAAATGTATGGCATTTGGCCAACTAAGGTACACGAAGGTATGCTTAAATTTAATTAAATTAATTGCTTTTATTACCCACCCAATAAAGGTTATAAACCATACTTTAACGAAAGAATGATAAAAAGGAAAATGAATTCAGGATAGGACATATCATCAAACTTTTGGTTCAACTAAGCTAAAAGATGTTTTGTTCCAAGCGTCTACTAGATTTTGCACTAAAGACTTGATGGCTATTTTGATAAAGACTGATTCTTTCCACTAAACCATAATCATATGGCTCTCAACTCAATAATACAAGCAAAAGATGCAACTACTGATTAAAAAAAAAAGAAATCGTATAATATGTAAAAGACTGACTTATCAGGTAGATACATTTACAAAGATGGTGACAAGTGAAGAAAATATGTCGCAGGGACCATTTCAGGGAGGGCCTAGTCTCTTTTCTTTTCTGTTTTAGGCAGAGACCTTCATGACCTCTAGAATATCCAGGAAAAAAAATTTAATCATTGTTTCATTAGCTGAGAAGAGCGAAAAAAGGATTTGATCATAAAATCTAAGTGATCAACAAAAACAGAGAAGCATATATGATTGCACAAGTAGCAAACAAGATAATGAATGCTTACATAAGCAAACTTGCATTCAGTTTTGACATAGAGAAATAGAATTCTTACTTCCAAGACGTTATCGACAAGTTGCATCGCAGGCACCTATATCGGGAAGCACTGAAAACATGTCATTCCAAATGGTTACTATAGTTGAGGAAAGGAATATACGTTCCACTTCATTCCCAAATTATTTTTTCATTACAAGGAACATTTATTACTTTTATGACTTAATAATTTTCCCAACGTTCCTTTCTCTTTAAAAACTATATCACAAATATATTCCATATCAAATCTTATAAGGAACAATTATTCCTTTAATTTTTCCTTATAATTCCCTTAGATTTTTGTCCTAATAGTTCCTACCATTCCGAAAGTGGTCACCAGTGGCATGGTCCGTCATGAAAGTTATGGAAAGAAAAACATGTTCATTGACAGATCATAATCTATACAAAAGCACATAATGCGCAAGATCTACAAATCCAATATCGATTATTCAAAAACTGGCAATTCTGTAAAAGTATGTTCAATAATAAGATCAGACTTACTCTTACGAAAACCATCTCAAAATCAAATAGCTAAAGAGAACCTACCTTTTACTTTTCGACAGCAGCAGGAAGCATAAAAATGATATAAATCGTTTGAAAAAGTAACGTGCCTAGTAGCCATCATAGTTTTGGCAACAATAATCAAACCCAAAAGCTAAAATAATAACATTACTGGAAATGGCAAAAGTAATCTATGTCTGACAGTTCTAGCATGTCCCTCTTGTTGTCATTCAAATAAATGGGTTAGTCAAAAAACACGTAACGCACATGCAATTTGCATAGATATGGTAAGAAGAAATCAGCATCAGCCATTAAAAACAATAACATTGGGACTGATTAGAGCGCGAAAAGAAGAAAAGTAGAATGAAGCAAATACACGGATTTAAAATCCTTCTTGCATAATTGAGGGCAGTACACAGAGTACACATATTTTCTTCTTTTATTGTCGTGCACGGAACAGATCAACTTAAAGCAACAAGTAGCTTCTTCCGTATGATTTTTGAACTTAAACACGTAGACAAATTTTCCTTCCATATATAAATAA